>APFE031185405.1:128354-191090 GCA_000404065.3 Pinus taeda
GCCCTAGCTGGTTTATTTCCATTTCTGTTTGTAAGCATATTTCAGTATTTTACATTAATGAAATGAAGTATTATTTCCACTGCATCTTTGTGTATATGGTTATCTCTGTATTGTTTTACGTTCCTGTTTAAATCCAGATCAGTGAAACTAGTTGCGTCTTTGGTTGAGGTTCGGTAGGCCCATAGAGCTGAAGAGAGCATGAGATGCCAATTTGACTTGTGCATCCGAATAGTACGCTGAAGCATTTTTAACCAAGACCTTGTTGACGACTTCAACTTGGCCATTGGCCTGAGGGTAATATGGGGTCGAGCCATCATGGTGCAAGCCCAATGCAGATGTCAGCTCAACCATCATGTAATCTTTGAAATGGGAGGTATGGCCTGTGACAATGGCTTGAGGTACGCCAAACTTGGAAATAACATGGTTGAAAAGGAATTGATTCACCATCTTACAGTCTACAGAGTATGTAGGCATCACTTCAGCCCATTTGGTGAAATAATCCACAACGATAATAATATAGCCATCCCCCCAGTCTGAACGAGGGTTATGTGTCATATAATTGATACCCCATTTGGAAAAAGGACCAACGATAATGACAGGGTGTAGGTGAGTGGGTGGGGTATGCATCTTGCATTGGAAAATTTGGCATTCATGGCACTTGTGAGCAACAAGAATGCAGTCCTTGAAGATAGATGACCATAAATAACCACCAAGAAGGATTTTTTGAGCTGTAGCATAACCAGACATATGACCACCATAAGCCCCGGACTGGCAATCATTGAGAACTCTTTCAACTTCCTCGATCATAAGGAATCAATGAAGAACTGAGTCGACACCGACATAGTATAAATTATCGCCAATAATATGGTAGGGTTGGGAGTGATGCTGAATCCTTTTGCAATCATCCTTAGTCAACGCGGACCAGAATGTGAACGTCTGGAGATACATGATGATATCATGATACCATGGATCAAGGATTCTAATTAGAAAGAGGGTCTCATCCAGAAGCTGTTCATCTGCACCAATAGGAAGAGACTTAGAGGGAAGGGAACAAATCAATTCGGCAAAAATGAATGACTTCTTAGATTTGGCAGTAGTAAATACCAAATCGAATTCTTGTAGGATCATGATCCATTTAGAATATTTGCCTTGCAGAAACTGACGAGTCAGGATATAGGTCATGGGGTTGCATTTAGAAATCACTGTAGTCATGCACAGAAGGATATATTGCTAAAAGCGTTGACCAACCTGGACGGCAGCCAAAGCCAACTTCTCAACATGTGCATAATGCATTTTAGTGTCGAGGAGATTCTGAATAAGGTAGTAGATCTCATGTTCATTGCCTTTGTCATTGTCTTGGACCAAGACCATAGCAATGGTGCTAGGGGCCGCGGCTAAGTAAAGGAAGTAATCTTGATAATGATCTGGTGGGTGAAACAGAGGATCATTTATGAGGATGGCCTTGAGATCGTTAAAATATTTTTGGGCCACCTCGTCCCATACAAATGGCATTCCTTGTTTTAGCAATCAGGTAAATCCTATAGCTAGCCCATCATAATTGGGTATAAAATGACGGAGAAAGTTGGCCTTTCCTTGTAGGCTCTGGAGTTGGTGTAGTAAAGATGGAGGGGGTAAATTTAAAATGGCCTCAACTTTTATCATATCAAGGTGAATACCATCCTTGGAAATGATGAAGCCGAGGAATCGTCCGGATTCTACACAGAAAACACATTTGTTTTGGTTTAATCGAATGTTATAGTGTCTATAGCGCAGAAAAATCTGTTGAAGATGGTCTGGGTGATATTGGTGCTTACGAGAATGAGCGGGAAGGTAATACAAGTAAGGTTGGATAATTTTATGAATATCATGAAATGCATAGGACATTGCCAGCTGAAATGTAGCCCCAACATTTTTGAGGCTGAAAGAGAGATTTTTGTACGTGAACGTAACCCATGGATAGATAAAAGCTATCTTTTCTTGATAGGTCAATGTGATGTCGATCTTGTTGTAACTAGAAAAATCATCCATAAAGGAAAAGATCTTTCTCCCGACACATTCATGAATGATTTGATCAATGAAGGGGGTAGGATAGTTGTCTTTAGGATAGACAAGATTGAGATCTTGATAATCAATGCAAATGTGGATCACACCCTATTTTTTATTCACCAGGGTAATATTAGACACCCAGTATATAAGGGGGATGGGATAGATGAACCCAACTTTGAGAATCTTTTCAACTTCACCCTGAATAGCGGCATCCTTCCTAGGGTGCACCGAGCGAAGCTGTTGGTGAGTTGGCTTCACATGCAGATAAGTTGGTATTTTGTGCACTACAATGCTAGGATCAATGCAGGGAATTTCTTTATAGGACCATGCAAACACATTGCAGAATTCCTGAAATAGACGAGTATGACTTGATCTCATGTGGAGAATAAGATAACCCAATATGAACATGTTCAACGATACTAGGCTTGATAGAAATATCGATCGGCATCATTTGGGTAATATTACCCAAATTTCCTTCCAACCATACTTCATGAATAATGATTGGTAGTAGAAACAGAGAAGATGACTCTTAAAAAATGGTAGACATGACCGCTGGATGAGGCAGGAATGAGGAGCGACGATGAGTATCGATCCAAGGTGGTTCCTCAAGAGACATGACTTCCATGATACCTTCATCAACAAGGAATGTCTCAGCTAAGGCATTAGGCAATTCCAAAGTGCCAAGCCATAGGGATTGAGCATACATATTGAGAGAGGTATAGGGCATAAAAGAAGCAGAGGATGCAGAACTTGAATCCGAAACAATTTCCACGTAATTGGCTTTGGTGGAACTAAGCAGCATAACCTTGCCCCAGGTATCAACAAGATCTGGTGAAGGTATGACCCAAGGATCAGATTTGACCAAGATAATGTTGACAGAGGCAAGGTGAGGAGATGGGAGTGGAAAAATTCCCATTAAGGAAGAATCATTGAAAAGACCTGCCCCCATACTCTCATAGGGAGCACCAGTGTGCTTGACATATGGAACATTGCCATTTGAGGAGGAAGAGGCAAAGAAAGACAACTGGTCGATAGTGAAAATCTTCCCTTGATGGGGAAAATGAATCACGTGAAATAAAGAGGAGGCCAGGACATGCATGTCATGGGTACAACTTCGGTCGAGTAGAAGATTATAAATGAGATTGGCGTCAATAATTCCTACCTCAACTTGCATTGTCTTGCCTTCCAGAGTGATGGCAAGGTTAGGTAAGACACCGAAGGGTCATGAATCACACCCATCGAAAGCTTCTAAAGTGTTTGAAGATTGGTTCAAAGTAGGAGAACCAATAGCCTTCTAGAATGCGGCCAACATGATGTAGGTGGAAGCACCTTCATCGATTTCAGTCCGTTGGATGGTATTGTCATTGATGATTACCTGAATGAGAAAGGCAATCTGATGAGGGAGACGGGAAACATGGTTCTCTAGATCTAAACATATCAAATTGGAATCGGTGAGATCGATGCCCCCGATAGCTCACAACAAAGATTTCTATTATGATGGGCAGCTTTGGAGCACCTCGAGAGCTGACATGGCTTACGGCGCCTGAGCCAAATCCTCAACAATATTGTAGTGCTGAGCAGCTGGAGCGTTGGGATTATATGAGGATTTTCGTAGCACGCCTCGAGAGGGTGGCTATATAGTGGAATCAGGGTTAGCATGCTCAAAATGAAGAAGGCCAAAACTCAGGGTAGAAGAGGAAGGTACAACTTCTTTCTCTTTGCCAGCTATCGAAGTAGGAGTTTGATAATATTTCAATCTAGTAGCCACATTAATAGGCATACTCATCATGAACACTTGAGATCTGATGGAAGCAAGTTGGGGTTGGTCTACCATTTGGATCTGCTGAGACGAAAACGACTCTTTGAGCACAACGGGGGTCCCTTTGAGCAAGCGACTAACTTCATATTGTTAGGGAAAATCCTTAGTGTAGTGATCTTCCTCACAAATGAGGCAGGGATACTTAGGTTTCCATTGCGAAGATTCCCCAACAGATGATTTGGGAGGACCCTGTTTTGGGGCTTTGAGTTTACCCTTTCCTTTTCCTTTCTTCTTTCCTTTCAAGGATTTATTTGCTGTGGTAGACTGGACATCATGGACCTCTGAGGTTTTACTAGGCTAGGTGGACTCTGGGATGAACTATTAGGAACAACATTTGAGACCGAAATCTGTTTAGAAGAAGATTTAGCGGGGGTCTGAGATATTGAACCAATAACTCCATCAATGAGAGTTACAACTTGTGACTTTGATGCTACGAGATTGGATGATGGCTGCGGAGCATCGGGTAATAACTCATTCAAAGTGATAGACTTAGAGTAAAATAGATCCAAGTACTAGGCATGAGAGATGGCCTGCTCTTCAGTGACGCATCCACCCATAACTATGTCACGTGCAATTGGGGCCACGAATGATTCGGTGAACCATTCGATGAGCAACTAATCAACAATCTCAAATTTGATCAAGCGACATCTACTTCTCCATTCATGGATGTGATTAGAGATGTGCGTCACAGTATCTTGCTTAAGTGATGTGAGAGAATAGATGCTAGTTTCATAGCGAACCGACAATTGGAAATGCATGAGGAAAGCCATGGCTAAAGAGTTAAAGTCATGGTAAGTAATTCAACGTAGCTCGATGTACCAATTGGCTGCAGTGCCCGTGAGGGTTCGTTGGAAATGATGGAGACAAATGGAATCTGTTAGAGATAATACTGGGAGGGGGGGGGTGAATCAGTATTTGAAACTTAACAAAATTTCATTTCCATAAACAGATTTGTATACACTACTTGTGTTAATGCAACTTGCATATATACGCAACTATGTTTAGAGCAACCAATGTATACCTTGTAAACTTATTATTTAGTTAGTTGATCTTTAATATGTGTATCAGAACCATATAAGCAATAATAGGTATAGTAAAAATAGAGCAGACAATGACACATAAGAACACATGGTATAAGGTGGAAACCCAATGTGGGTGAAAACCACCTGCTGCAATTTATCTCTATCTTCTTTTAATAAGAAAATTCTTTTTACAACATTTTTGTACTGGTGCAATCTTATACCAGTATGCAGGCTTGCTACAACCTTCTCTCGTTCTCTAGCTTCTCCTAGATGGGATCTACAACGCCCTTAGCTCTTGTACTAGCTAATGTACTAGTACGTAGGTGCTGACCTATAGAAGGTTACAACCTTCTCTTTTCTTCTATGGACCACAATTCATAAATTTTCAGACTGGATCCATCAATAACATCAATCAAACATCAAGTATATCTACATCAATTAATCTCCTTTGCACCAATCAAAACTGAATCAAACAATCACTTTTCTAAAAGCTGTAACCAGAACATAGTAATAGTAACCAGAACCCAATGTAGAACCCAGAACACTACAACAACAAATAGAAGTAGCTAAAACATATTTTATGAGACGTACACTACTTCAATGTGTCAAACCTGCATTCATACACTGTTATCTAAAGGTAGACCTGCATATACGCTGTTTTGAAATGCCGAACTAGCGTGTATGCGTGCCTTTGCTATACTGAACCTGCATACAGATCTATAAAACATGATTTAAACTTTACAACTATTCAGACATCAGTTATACCCAGATCATCAGATTTACAGATTACAACATGCGCCAATAAAAGATCAAAACCACACAAAGATACTTTTCTTCAATCCTAAAGATCTTAACCCATGAATAGAACTTTATCCTTCTTCAAGCACTCATGTTCCTCCTTGATTCAGATCCAGTATAACCCAATGACCAGTAGTCTAGATCTTACTCTTCATTAGATATTCAATGCTTGAGTGCTTTTGCCTAATGATTTTGTTTCTGGGAAAACTAGTGTCTACTCAGATCTGCTAGTCCCACTAAGACGGGTAGCTATCTTAGAAACAAACAATTCAAAGTAACTTGTGTTTTCCTTTATCCGAGATAGATGAGAGAGAAGTAGAGAGCACCAACCTTAGTCTTTCGCTTGGCTCCTTGCTTGTTTCCTCTCTCCTTTGATAGAGCTTTCACCACTCCTTTCTCACTTGTGCCACTTCAAAGAACACCTGTAGAGTCAAAGCAACAAAATACCATTAAAGAATAGAGATCTATAACCATAAACAATGTAGAATCAGATGTACATTAACAATACAAATGCATACATAAATACAAGACTCAAAAATATACAAGTATATGGAGGAAAACTCAAATAACTTTATTGATTGAAGTAGTAGAAGAGAGGATTACAACCCAACTATCTGATCCAGCGCCATCCTCCCAGCATGAAAGCCCTCTTCACCTCATGAAAAGCTAGATCACCCAACAATACAATTTGTCACAGAGAAACCAACAACACTTCCTTACAAAATACAAAATTCTAGCCTCTGGATCTCTAGGATGAGGGATCCATATATAGATATTTGTAGGGGGGTGAGTCAACTTCTGGGATTTTGATTAGTGTCATTTCATTGATAGTTCTTGGTTCCACTTGGAGATTTCCATGATCTCTTACTTCATCCCGGGCGAATTTAGAGAGGCAAGTGTCATATGAAGCAATTTCTCGAAGATTCTCTGAGTTTCCACCTAGCAACTGCTTCTACCATTGTGTGCTCTCGCTCAATCGCACCCTACAGAAGGGAATTTTAAGTATGCATCACACCCTTGTTGTGTGGAACAGGTGAGGTGAGCATCACACCCTCAGCAGCTGGAGCAGTCTATATGGTGCCAATTTGACCAGTTCTGAGCAGTTTTTCAGGGAGAACTTCTCGGAAATGATGTAATCAGTTGACCTTGATCCTTTAGGGTATGAAACAACACTTTTATGGGTTTAGAAGCCCTTGGTTTATGGACATATGTGATTGGGGTTGCAGTGCCCAAATATGTCCATAACAGTTGCCCCCTAAAGCATGAGGTCGTAAATCTTCTGATGTCGGGTGAAATGCTTTATCATGAGGATCCAAGGTTTTTCGAACTGGAAGGTGACCTATAGTAAGATACAATACAATACATTATCTTCATAATATTTTCATGATCTAGCTGAGGCAGGCATTTCCATGCTCAACTTTATAAATTCATTTTCATGTACATAGGATAGACAACCGTCTGTGTGGAAAATTGATGATTTTGGTAGAGCCATCATCCCTTAGCTTGGATGATTATCTGTGCAGCTATGGAGTGCATTTGATGTCTTTATTTTCCTGAATATATCACGGCCCAAATGGATGAAACTAGATCCGGGCTCTTCAAACTCGTTCAATCTTCTCCCAAAGTACAAGTCAATCCATGTGAAAAATATGTTCTGATGTCTAACATGGAAAAGACATCGCCTGATTACCAGCCAATGATGTAACCTATTAATAGGCATGAGAGGAATCATCGATAATGATAATGTCCCTCAAGGTACTGTAGTACAATTCACGTGGTGTGAATGCATGGGTTGATGTCGAACACCACGCAAAATATTTCAGTTAAAGGCCATTGATGTAAACCTGTCGCCGGAAGTGAGAAACTGGCCATTGAGGCATGCAAGCTTCAAAGTACTGAAAGGGTTGTTCCTAAGTCAACTTCTTGGATAATGAGCTGATGTCGACAAGAAGTGACCCATCGTAGGAGGGCCATAATGAATCCCAAATCTACGACATGAAATGGAGCAAATGATTTTGTGGAGGTGAAAACGATCTGATGATACAAGGTTCAGGGTAGCGGTCATGAAAAATGGAGTGTGAAGGTATTGTAGTGGATGAGGCGTAAGCTAGGTTGGTGAATTCTCTAAGTGACTTCTCTTGAACATATCGGTGACACTGAAATGGATTGGTAGTGTTAACTCTAAAAATGGATGGTACGGAGGACCAATGGCGATATGACCGGTGAATGGAATAACCCAACTCGACTCAATCATGGTGATAGAGTGAAAGTGTCATGTTCAAGAGAGACCTACTACCAATGAAGTTCTTCAAGTTTTCTTCCCTTTTTCCCCAGTCATTGCTAACCAGTACCTCTTTATTTTTGTCAAGCTTGAGGAGGATAACATATGCTTGTTCTATAATTTTTTTCCCTTCGGGCAAACCTATCGCTATGTTTTAGTGAGCCTAGCGATAGTAAAAATCGCTTTTGTCTGTATGGACAAGTTCGTCGCTATTGTTTTAACGAGTTTAATGAAAAAGATAACTTTGTCCTTTTCAACTTTAGAGAGTCTGAAAAGAGACGAAAATGAAACTCTAGTAGTCCTTTTCGTAGTATAATCCCTTAAGTTCGAAAAAGTATAAAATAATATGAAAGGGATGAATTTTTCGATCACTTTAGCGAGCCAAAAAAGACAAGTGCTCAATCTTTTTGTGTAATGATCCCTCAGGTCCAAAAAGATTAAAATATAGAGGAGGGATGGCACTTCCAATCACTTTAACGAGCTGGAGAGGCCAATTGCTTGACAATCTTTTCATATTTTACAAGTCTAAAAAGAGCTTAAAAGAGACTCGTTTTGAGGAACGAGTGATGTATTCAGGTAGCAACTGGTTCCAGGTAAGTTTGGAACTTCTCAAGCACGATAGTGAAAAGAAGGTGGCTAACATAATCACTCATCGCAACTATTCCTCAAAAGGGTAAACAAACAAGTGGAGGTGTATGATCAGCTAAAAAGTGGAGGTGATGGTAAGAACACGACCAAGGCTCAAAAGCTGATAAAAATGTGATCACAAAGGTTATTTATCGAAAGGGGGTTCATTTTTTAATGAGCTTGAACTCTAGGGGAACATATGCTCATTGCTATGTTTATTTTTTAACGAGCTTAAACTTTGTGGAAACATTGCTCGTTCTAGCCACCTTTAAGGATGTCTCTCATTAGTAGGTTCATTGTTTTAGGGAGCTTGCCCCATGCGAAACTTTGCTCTGAGCCTTTTGTATGCAAGTTAGGAACGACAAAATATTGTCCTAAGGATTAATGAACTATTGAGGTTAGGTAGGATAGTTTCGTACAAAATATTTCCTTTACTTTGCTGGTGCCATCAGCCCTTGCAAAGGTGAATGGTGGATCAAACCAATCACCTAAATTAAGCAGTTGAAGTTAGTAAAAACTATGGGGTTAGAGTTACGCTGGCCTCTTTTTAATTGCGTAAAAAAGGTTTGCATGCCCCTAGGTATAAATAAAAGTAGATTTTCCAAGTTACCATATGGAAGTTCTTGCATTAAAGCAAGGTTGTTTTGTCCACGTTGCAGACAAAACACTTCCTTGGCTCTGTCCATCGAAATAGAAAAAGGTGAAAGGCGTGGATCCACTTCCAATCACATAACCATTGACGAGGGAATCCTGTTCTAGACTGATCCCATATCCTAAATGGACGGGTGTGTCAGATTGGTCATATATCCTACGAGGAAAACTATCTTTTATCTGGGGTTTTCCTGCCGAAGCAAACTAGGGTGCATGCCCCCTGGGTTTTGTCACATTCACCGAATCACTCGTGGTCATCAGGTGGGCTGACTGGAGGCTGATGAGACATTCCTTGTGCAAAGAGACCATTTAGGGATGGCATCTGACTAGTAGCTGTGTTTGAACCAGGGAATGAAAGCTGGTCAACGAGTTGGAGCATTCTGCCTTCATACAGGAAACACATCACCTGAAAGAGTGAGGAAACAATAGCTCCCATGCTATAAATGTAGTCATGCCCAAAGAGTAGATTGTAATCTAGTGGCCCTTGGACTACCATCAAGTTCAGATGAACAATTTTCCTTCTCAAAGTTATAGGCAAATTTGGAAGGATCCCTAATGGTCAACTGGTTCCTTTATTGAACCCTGACAAATTTCGAATCTCAGGTAGAAGCGATGCCGAACCAAGCGTTTTCCAAGTAGTTGAGGAAAGGATACTCACATAAGCCCCTTCATTTATGATTGTTCCAGCCATGATCATTCTGTAAGCTTGTACTATGATTTGGAATGGTACATTAGATGGAAGTCGGGGTTCCGCTAGTAGATTCCAATCAAAGGAAACGACTAGATTGCTTGGAGGAGGGACCAAATAAACGACCGTATGAATCTCTTGAACTGAGGAACTTGTCTCCTATGGTAGAGGAATGGGTAGATTTGCCCCATGTTCATCAGACTCTGTGTTCACAAAAAGAATTTGAATGGTTTCGTTCTCATTCTCTTTGGAGACTGTATCATCCAAAGGTGGACCTTCTAAAGACAAGACTAGGTCGATTGCCGTTTCGACTTGTTGACTTTGGTCGGGTGTGGACTCAAAGCGTTTATCTTAAATGATAGGTGCTTTGACCAATAACAGAGGTATGTTAGTCAGAATTTCAACTAGCGATGGACTTGGCAAGAGTTTCTTGTATCCAGGTGGAAGTTTTTGCGGTGAAGCAGGACGGTTATCCAAGACTCTTTTAGCTTCATCCAGGAAAGGACAACGGTGGAGGGCATGATTGCCTTCACACCCTACAAGGAAATTTAGATCTTCCTTTATGTCCATTGACTTCATTTTCACTAGTTAATGGTGTACTCTCAACATGATCAACAAAGGTTGAAGACATCAGATTGTGCAAGCAGGCATACTAGTCCCTCAAGATCTGCTAGATGCAAGGACAATCTCGATGATAGTGGTCTCCTTTGAAAATGACACATGGATATTTGGGTTTGGACGGTGGAGTGTGTGGATTTTCACCAGATGATGCATGGGTGCCCCCTTTCGTCGTTAGCTTCTTCTTCTTCTTCTCAGTTACTTGGTTTTTAGTGTTACTAGCTTCACGAAGTGAAGATGAAGAAGGAGAGGGAGAAACAAACGAAGTAGAAGGTGGGGGAGCAACTCCAGTATCATCTGGTTGCTAAAGAACTATAGTGTTTTGAACACAAAGGTCGAGAATAGCCATACTGGCAGGCCAATTGTGAGTCATGGAAGGGACAATGTAGCCATGTGTGGAGCACCAATATCTCCCTAAGAAGAGAAAGGACGAGGATTCCCCCCAAGGGGAAATCCTTGATTGGTGGATTCCATTTTCTCAACCTAAGACCAATGAGGGAATAGTGATGCTATTCCAAATAAAATAAATTTTATGATGCTTTGACACAACTTGCTTTTTCAATTTATAAGAGTCGAGAAAAAGCTAAATATGACTCTAGCCACCTTCAATTTTTAATGAGCTTGAAGTGATAAGTGCTCAGATGGACCTTTTCTTTTAAGGAGTCAAAAAAGGAACGAAAGTGACTACTATGGAAATCTAGACAGAGGGATTACCAAACTAATCGCAAAATTGCAATATACACTTCAGTGGTAAATTATAGAGAAATTACCGAGGACTTTACGTATGGCAGTCAATCTTCTCGAAATTTGTGTTCAGTGCATTGTGATTAATAGGGTGGTAGACACAACTTCCTAAGGATAAAGGATATCAGCCTATTGTGGTCTCCCAATATATACTTGATGGTACGTGGGAGCACAAGTCCGTACTGGCACTTGTCGTATCAAAGAGGAGGAATCACCCAACCTACAATGAAAGTGATAGTTACTAGGCTTTATGATGCCGAAATACGTCTCTAGCCTAGACTTCTAGATGTTGTGCGTTAGGTTCCAAAGTGTTTTTATGTTCATTAAAGTTTATTTTACAGTTGATCTTTCTTAATAAGTTTTCCTTTCAAGGTTCACCGCATGATGTAGATGTACAATTCCTAAATATGCAATCTAAGATGATAAACAATCGTTTATTTTCTTTTAGCAATGAAAATCCTAGCTATTAAGGAAAGAAGAGTAAAATTATTTCAACATAGAGCAAAGAGCACACACTAAATTCACTTTTCCTAAATCAATTTCCACATGCAGTCTAAATGCAAATGAACATGCATGTATTTGTTTTTCAGTTTCCTTAATGTGAGAATGACAAAAAGAAAACTAAGTACAGATCTGGACTACTTTTCTTCAAAGCAACACTTTAGCAATTTCTTTTCAAAAACAAAAGGAAGACTAAGATGACACTTTCACTTTCAAAAGGAAAACTATTTTCAACACTTCAAAGAATTGACAATTCAAATTAAATACAATGGCAAAAGTATAATCAACTATATACAAGAGGAAGACTTCACGACACTTTTTTTTCTTGACTAAAAATGATAGTGCGACACTTTCAAATCAAAAGATGACAGTTCGATTAAGCTACTATTTGCAAAGGAGGACTGTAAATGATGAAAATACATAAAAATCATTTACAATTCCTTATCAATGGAGGCTGAATAATGTAAAGGAAGAAGGCTTCAACAGTGATATACTGATAAGAGACAACAAAACTACCGAATGAGCTGAAAACAATGAAGAAAAAACAAAATATGGAGGCAGAAACAATCTCATTCAATCATCGCACTTGTCCTTAAGGAAACAGGGATGCATCTCACCTGCAACACATGGGAGGTGTGGTGCATCCAGACTGCTAATGAGAGATAGTACGATGATCCAGGGATGAGACTGAGTTTGGTTTTCACCCACAGTTTGCAGCTAAGTTCAGGGATTTAGGCTGAGCTTATGATAGGTAGTAAACACAAAGTATAGGGGCTGATCTAATGAGGTTATTGAGCTACCACTAGGGCACTTAGGATGTTTCCAAGTCAGATGTTCAGTTCATAAACCAACCCAAAGATTGACTGAAGAAACATTGATCTACTTTGCAGTTGCATAGCAAAAGCAGTCTGAAGGCTAGCTGGCTTAACTTTAGGCTCTGTTTGTAGTTTATAAAGCAAACCATAGTAACAAACAAACAAACTATTCGTTCCCCAGTGGAGTCGCCATTTTGTTTCTGGGAAAACTTGTGTCTATTTAGATCTGCTAGTCACACTAAGACGGGTAGCTATCTTAGAAACAAATAATTCAAAGTAACTTGTGTTTTCCTTTATGAGAGATAGATGAGAGAGAAGCAGAGAGCACCAACCTTAGTCTTTCGCTTGGCTCCTTGCTTGTTTCCTCTCTCCTTTGATAGAGCTTTCACCACTCCTTTCTCACTTGTCCCAATTCAAAGAACACCTGTAGAGTCAAAGCAACAAAATACCATCAAATCATAGAGATCTATAACCATAAACAATGTAGAATCAGAGGTACATTAACCATACAAATGCATACATAAATACAAGATTCAGAAATATACAAGTATATGGAGGAAAACTTAATAACTTTATTGATAGAAGTAGTAGAAGAGATGATTACAACCCAATCGTCTGATCCAACACCATCCTCCTAGCATGAAAGCCCTCTTCACCTCAAGAAAAGCTAGATCACCCAACAATACAATGTCTCACAGAGAAAGCAATAGCACTTCCTTACAAAATACAAAATTCCAGCCTCTGGATCTCTAGGATGAGGGATCCATATATAGATATTTGCAGGGGGTGAGTTAGCTTCTAGGATTTTGATTAGCGTCATTTCACTAATAGTTCTTGGTTCTACTTGGAGACTTCATGATCTCTTACTCATCCCTAGGTGAATTCAGAGAGGCAAGTGTCATATGAGCAGTTTCTAGAAGATTCTCTGAGTTTCCACCTAGCAAACTACTTTTGCCATTCGTCTACTCTCACTCATCACACCCTACAGAAGGGATTTTCAGTATGCATCGCACCCTTTGTGTGTAATAGGTGAGAGGCATCGCACCCTCAGCATGGAGCAGTTTGTATGGTCCAGTTTTGACCAGTTCTAAGTAGGTTTTCAAGGAGAACTTCTAGGAAATGATGTAATCAGTTGATGTTGATCCTTTAGGGTATGAAACAACACTTTTAGGGGTTTAGGAGCCATATGTGATTGGGGTTGTAGTGCCCAAATATGTCTATAACAAATTTCCTTCTCCTTTTATAGTCTTAGGCCTTACTCAATACCATGGTGCAAAACCACTTAGAAGTAATACCTAGGACCAAATACCTGGGGTCAACACTTCGGTCAAGATACCTTGGATCAATACCATAGGTCAAAATACCAGAGACAAAATACCATAGAAAAAAACCAAGTTTTCCAACATGTACATGCTTTTCCTTGTGTGAAAGTGTGTCTATACACATACATGCCTTTCGGTCTGCTAGCCCATGTGTATACGTAGCTTGGTCAAGGGGAACTTGCATATACTTCTTTTTCATTCATTCTGTGAGCCTGAACTGTGATCTGTCATCTGAGTGAGTTTCCATCAAGGACAACACTTGTGTCATAGCGCCAACAATCTCCCCCTTTGGACTTGATGGCAACCCAAGTCATTCTCCCCCTTTGTCATCAAGGGCAAAGGGTTATGCTCCCCCTAAGTACATGCCGAATTCTCTGATATGCGAAAGTCTGCTGATCATGCTCTCCCTGACTATAAGGAAGGTCTGCAAATAGATGTTCTACAAGAAGAACATGACTCTATACATCATAAATGAAATTCCTATCACCAAAGACTCATACATACATCCATCTCCCAACCAAGTGGGGATATACGAAGATTGACTCATCCATCCAACCAAGTGGGGATATGCCAAAAGTTTATACATGATAAAACAAGAACATTACATCATCCATCCCAGGCATAGTGGGGAAACAAAATAGATCGTTACATGACCTTGATAATAAAATATATACATGACATAGAGACAAGATATCTAAAATCAGCAACTATCATCAGCAGTATCTGTCAATCACCATCCAGGCTAGCAACCATGATCTCCTTCTACACTTGAATAAAAAAAAAATGTGAAATTGTACCAAGATCTTCTAAGTTAATGCCAACAATGCATTATTAGAGGTATATGCTTCCCCTGAACCTGTGCCAGATGATCACTGTTAGACCCATATTAGACTCTTTTCATCTTGAGTTTGGCCCACTAATATTCTTCAAACCAACATATATGCGGCTATATCTATAGCAACTGGCATATGTATGTGGATACACTTCATGAAACTCATGTACAACCATTGTTCTCTGAAACAGATAAGTGTCAACGACAAGATGATGTATCAGCTACTCCCAACTTTTGTCTGAGGTATTCAAATGTCTCTATGGGTAGTGGTTTGGTGAATATATCAACAACTTGTTCCTTGGAGGGAACATACTCCAATTTGACCTTTTGCTTAAGTACTTGTTCTCAAATAAAATGATATTTGATAGGTATGTGCTTGGTCTTGGAATGCATGACTGGATTCTTTGAAACACCGATTGCACTTGTATTATCACATAGAATGGAGATGGGTGGAGTACATGTGATCTGAATGTCTTGCAATGTTTTCATCATCCAAACGAGTTGTGTGCAAAAAGATGTGGTAACCACATATTCCGCTTCAACTGTAGATAATGCAATTGAACTTTGTTTCTTGCTGAACCAAGACACCAATCTGGAACGCATATAGAATGCACCACCACTAGTGCTTTTTCTATCATCCACGTTTCCTGCCCAATCTGCATCTGTATATGCATGAAGTGTGAGATCTGTATCTCTGGGATACCATAAACCAAAGTTTTGTGTCCCTTGAAGATATTTAAAAATTCTTTTGACTTCTTGAAGGCGTGCTTCCTTAGGATTTGCTTGGAATCTTCCAACTATTCCCACTACATGCATGATGTCTGGTCAGGTACCTGTTAGATAGAGAAAAATACCAATCATGGATCTGTAGGTTGGTTGATGTACTACTGCTGATTCATCATTTGCGCCGAGGTTGCATCCTGTTACCATAGGAGTACATATTGGTTTAGAATCTTCTATTCCATATTTCTTCAAGATCTGCTTTTGGTACTTGGTTTGTGATAGAAAAATACCATCTTTATTTTGTTGAACTTGTAAACCAAGAAAATATGTGAACTCACCAAGAAAGGACATTTCAAATTCTTTTTGCATTACCAAAGCAAAGTTTTGACTCGTGTCTTCTTCATTACTCCCAAAAATGATATCATCAACATACACAACAAGTGTTGGCAATTTATCATTGTCAACTTTTATATATAGATTGCCATCAGCTGATCCTTTTGAAAAACCTTGTTGATGAAGGTATTTGTCAAGACAATAATACCAGGCCCTTGGAGCTTGTTTTAGACCATAGAGATCCTTTTTGAGTCTGCATACAAGTTTTGGATCATTTCCAAGGATGAATCCATTTGGTTGCTCAATATATACTTCTTCTTCTAGGTCTCCATTAAGAAAGGTAGATTTCACATCCATTTGATATCCTTTGAATTTCTAAAAGCTAGAAAGAGTAAGGAACATTCTTATGGCTTCAGGTCTAGCAACAGGTGCAAAAGTTTCTTCAAAGTCTATACCTTCTTGTTAAGCATACCCTTTACAAACAAGTATGGCCTGGTTTCTAATAACTTCTCCATTTTCATTCAGCTTGTTTTTGAATATCCATTTGATTCCTATGACATTCTTATCATGAGGTCTAGGAACTAATTCCCAATTATTATTCTTTTCAATTTGTTCAAGCTATTCATTCATGGCCTTGACCCAACATTCATCTTTGCATGCTTCATGTACATTTTGTGGTTCGATGGAAGAAAGCAATGCTAGATAGCTTGAAGCTTCTATAATAGTTCTTCTTGTTTGCACACCTGCCTCTTTTTGTCCCAACATTTGAGTCTTTGGATGATTTTTTGAACATATCTGGATGGAGTCTTTTCTTCTGCCGTTATCTGCTCTTCTGGTGCTGCATTGGTTTCTTCTTCTTCAACATTATTCTAATTTGATGTGGAAGGATAATCCTCATCGTCTTCTCACTCTTTAGTTTTTACCTACTTTGTATTTATGTCTGCTTCATCAACCACAACATCAATACTTTCAACAATTTTCCTAGTCTTTTATTATAACACTTGTATCCTTTACTTCAGGAATAGTAACCAAGGAGAATGCCTTCATCTTCTCTAGGTTCAAACTTGCCAAGTTTTTCATCAGTCCTTTTGATGTAACATTTGCTTCCAAAAACTTTGAAGTATTTTACAGTAGGAGTCTTACCATACCAAAGTTCATGAGGAGTTTGAGTGTTGTTTACCTGAACATTCGTTTTGTTGACAATAGTGATGGAAACAAATGCATCATCACCCCAGAAGGTTTTAGGAGTTCCAGACTCACCTAGCATAGCACAAGCCATTTGTTGAATAGTTCTGTTCATCCTTTTTACCACTCCATTTTGCTGAGGAGTCCTTGTGGTAGAGAATTCCCTTCTTATTCCATGTTCTTCATAGAAGTCGAAGAATTCATCCGAGGTAAATTCTCCTCTTCGATCAGACCTGAGGCATTCTATTTTGCAATCTGATTCATTTTCAACCAAGGCTTTGAATGATTTGAACTTTTCAAATGCTTCGAATTTATGCTTTAGAAGTCCTATCCAACACATTCTAGAAAAGTCGTCAATGAACAATATAAAGTATTCTTCTCCACGAGGTGAATTTTTCCTTGATGGAGCACATAAATCAGTATGGACAAGTTCAAGTGACCTACTGACTGATCCTTCCTTTTCAAGGAAATGTTTTTTGGTTTTCTTACCAAATTGACATGATTTTCATATTGTATTTTCTGGAATTCTGATGTCAGGAAGATCGCGAACAACCTAGAATTTGCATGCTTTCCTTATTTGAGGGAAGCTTAGATGCCCTAATCTTTTGTGCCATAGCCAATGTTCATCATTTTTGCTTAGATATCATTGCTACTATCCTCCCTTGAGCATGTATAAATTATTTGGAGTTATTATGCCTTTGATCATTGTTTCTCCTATATCAGGCTCATGAACAACACATACATTTGATCGAAATACTACTTCATTTCCTTGATCACACATTTGACTAACACTCAATAGATTATGCTTTAAACCATCAACATACATAACATTCCCAGCTTTGAACTTTTCTTTTAAGATAATAGAGCCTTTACCTTTTATGACTGCAGGGGTGTCATTTCCGAATCAGACCTTCCTTTCCTTTTCTAAGGCACTATATGACTGAAGTTTTTCTGTATCACCTGTCATGTGTTTCGAGCATCCACTGTCAATGTACCATTGATTTTCTTGTCCTTCTGCATATAAGGCTATAACACATCTTTTGGTTTGCAGTTCTTTCTTTTTCCATGTTTTGGGACCCAATGAAGCTTTCTCCTTCTAAGATGTTTGCCAAAATTTACTTCTGCTTTCAGAGTCTTCATGACTGAAGTTGTTACAAATAGAGCATTCTATTTCATTTTCAAGAGCAGAAAAGTTATTATAGGTCCTTTTCATGATCCCAGTCACATTCCTTTGATTTCGTACTTTTCTAGTCATGATGGTCTTGTAAGCAACACATTGAGCAGCTTTGTATCCAAAGTTATGACATGAAAAACATTGGCCATTAAAGAAATTCCCGCGATTATCGAATCTACTGACCTGATGATTGTAGTTTCCATTGAAATTCATTCTTGAAGCAAATTGAGAATGATTTATCTGTGGTTGGTTATAGTTTCTATTCTTCCTTGAAGTAGATTGAACTCGATTTTCCTGATGATCTTCTTTAAGCCTTTGCCGATGATTGTCAACCTGTTCATTTCTCCTTGCTGCATCAAGATAACTTTTGGAGGTTGATGGCCTCTGTGCTTGAGATGGTTCTTCAGTATATCCAAGACATGTCTTTATCATAGGAGAACGCTGTACTTTAATAATTTCATCTAAATTTTTTGATCCTTTAGCAAACTTATGATTGAGAGCTTTTTTTTTCTCAATTTCTTTTCTTAGACCCACAATTTCGCATTCTAACATTTCATTGTGTTTTTCACTTTCAGCAAGTTGGAATGTAAGAGTATATATAGTCATACTCCTTTTTTCTAAATAGATTTTAAGTTTAGAAATTTCTTCATAGAGACCATCTTCATCTAAAGCATCCAAGAAATCGTCATCTTCAAAAGCCATCAGATGTCTATAATCGTTACTATTTTCATCTTCATCACTATTTGATAAGCCATCACTATCTTCATGCATATAGTAGCTCTTCTTATTTACACTTTGTTTTCTATTCCATTTTGCTAATTCCTTAACTTTATCAAGCTTATCTTTGTGAGGAAATTTGGTAGCATAATGACCTACTCTTCCACAAGAAAAACATTTGAAAGGTAGTTTACCTCTGAATCTTCCAAAACGTCATTGAAGGTTCTTGACAAAGTCTGATTCTTCCTCTCCTTCTGACATATGCCATAACTCATTGAGTTCTCCTTTTCCTGAAGCTTTGAATGAGGCTTCTCTCATATCTGATGGACCCCTTTTTCTCATTTTGAAAGCAGTTAGGATTCCGTGCAGCTATGACATAGTAATACTCTGAAGATCCTACTCTTCTTCTATGGCAGAAACTTTTGATTCAAACTTAAAAGACAAGGATCTTAGAACCTTTTCAAATAAAGAAACTTCTTTTATCTCTTCACCCAAGTATTTCATGTGATTAACAATCTCATGTATATGTAAGAAATAATTAGCTACACTTTCATCATTGTGCATTCTTAGAGTTTCATATTGAATTTTAAGAGATTGTAGTTTTGCATGGTTTACTTGGTTGTCTCCTTCATAGCTTAGAATGATCTTGTCCCATATTTCTTTTGTGGTTTTGAGTTGCATAACCTTGACAAATTCTGATTGTGACAGACTCCCCAATAGAGTATTGACAGCAATTGCATTTGTTTCATACTGCTTTTTACCTACCGTATCTGTAGGAGTTGCTGATGGAAATGTGGAAAATTATGTTCCAAGAGATTGAAGATAGGCTGTGGTTCTCACCTTCCAATAGACGATGTTGCTCCCATCAAAGAACGGTGGCCTGATGGATGCCTCTCTTTTGTAGTTGCTCATGACGATAGATCTTCCTTCAAGCGATCAGGCTTCTTCTAAAGGACTTGCTCTGTTTCCAGTTGTTGGAAATAATACTAAGAGGGGGGATGGGGGGGTGAATAAGTATTAGCAGCTTAACAATATTTCATTTCCATAAACAGATTTGTATACGCTACTTCTGTTAATGCAACTTGCATATATACACAACTGTTTTTAGAGCAATTAGCGTATAACTTGTAAACTTATTATTTATTCAGTTGATCTTTAATCTATGTATCAGAACCATATAAGCAGTAACAGGTATATTAAAAATAGAGCAGAAAATCACACACAAGAACACAAGATATAAGGTGGAAACCCAATGTGGGTGAAAACTACTTGCTGCAATTTGTCTCTATCTTCTTTTAATAAGAAACTTCTTTTTACAATATTTCTGTATTGGTGCAGTCATATACTAGTACGTAGGCTTCTACTTGCAGAAGGCTACAACCTTCTCTCATTCTCTACTTCTCTTGAAAGGGAGCTACAACCCCCTTATCTCTTGTACTAGCTGATGTACTAATACGTAGGTGCTGACCTACAAAAGGCTACAACCTTCTCTTTTCTTCCAGGGACCACATTTCATAAATTTTCAGACTAGATCCATTAATAACATGAATC
Organism: Pinus taeda; assembly: GCA_000404065.3. Lineage (NCBI taxonomy): Eukaryota > Viridiplantae > Streptophyta > Pinopsida > Pinales > Pinaceae > Pinus > Pinus taeda. The sequence goes on from APFE031185405.1 coordinate 148,802, forward strand.
AAACATCAAATGTATCTACATCAATCAATCTCCTTTGCACCAACCAAAACTGAATCAAACAATCACTTTTCTAAAAGTTGTAACCGGAACACAGTAATAGTAACTAGAACCCAATGCAAAACCTAGAACACTACAACAACAAAGAGAAGTATCTAAAACATATTTTATGAGATGTACACTACTTCAATGTGTCTAACCTGCATTCATACACTGTTATCTAAAGGCAGACCTACATATACGCCATTTTGAAATGCCGAACCAGCGTGTATATGCGCCTTTGCTATACTGAACATGTGTATAGATCCGCCAAAGATGATTTAACCTTTACAACTATTCAGACATCAGTTATACCTAGATCATCATATTTACAAATTACAACATGCACCAATAAAAGATCAAAACCGCACAAAGACACTTCTCTTCAAGCCTAAAGATCTTGACACATCAATAAAACTTTATCCTTCTTCAAGTGCTCAGGTTCCTCCTTGATTCAGATCCAACATAACCCAATGACCAGTAGTCTAGATCTTGCTCTTCATTAGATATTCAATTCTTGAGTGCTTTTGCCTAGTGATTTCCTTCTTTTATAGTCTTAGGCCTTACTCAATACCATGGTCCAAAACCACTTAGAATTAATACATAGGAAAAAATACCTGGGGTCAACACTTCAGTCAAGATACCTTGGATCAATACCATGGGTCAAAATACCAGGGACCAAAACCAAGTTTTCCAACATGAAAGTGTGTGTATACATTCCTTTTGGTCTACTAGCCTGCGTGTATATACGGCTTGGTTAAGGGGAACCTGTGCATACTTCTTTTTCTTTCATTTTGTGAGCCTGAACTGTGACCTGTCATCTGAGTGAGTTGCCATCAAGGACAACACTTGTGTCATAGCGCCAACAGAATCGTCAACATATGAGTTCTATGAGCACCAAAGGTGATATGTCATCACATGGGCATTAGGATCTTCTTCAGCTTTCGCATCGAAATTTGGACAATCGCTTGGTATCTTGGATGACACTGGAGACCAGCATGATGAATGAAGGATTGGATCATTCATGAGGCAAGATACATTTGGCAATTTGAGTGTAGCCATATATGTGAGAATAGGAACATTGAGGATGAAAACTACTTCTTCTTAGAGTGCCCCGCTTACAACCACTTTAGGTCTCATTTTCATAATATTTGTTACAATACTGACCTTCCTAGCCTTTTAGAATGTAAAAATTATAGTGAGCTCAGGAGGCTTCTCTCCAAGCTTTTTGAGCATATGAATAAAATCCTGAATCAAAATAAATAATTTGTTTCTTTAGGTCTGATAGACCAATGTTTGGTTTCAGAAGACATTAACCATCATCATCATCATCATCAGCCAAGAATGGAAATTGGGTGTTAAAAGGCATGGGAGGTCGATATGTGGGTCCGAATGGAGGAGCCCATCCTTGCTGGTAAGGATTTTGGCCCCACAATGGGGGATTTTGGCCATATGGCATCTGTGGCCACCCCCATTCCAGATTACCTTGACCATAGGTAGGACTTTTACCTTGAATACCTTGGAACTGTTTGACCATAGGTTGCTAATAAGCAACATACAGGTTAAAAGGTTGTTGAGCCTGTTGACCTTGGACATATGGATATTGAACCTGTTGTCCTTGAACAAGAGGATTTTGGACCTGTTGTCCTTGGGCATAAGGTTGATACACTTGTTTCCCTTAGACATAGGGATTTTGTACCTGATTCCCTTGGCCAGTAGGATTTTGGACCTGTTGACCTAAGGCATGAGGATGTTGAGCCTACTACTGCAAGACTTGACCTTGACCCTACACTTGCAAGGGTTGACCCTGCTAATATGTATACAAGGGTTGCTGCTACCCTGATTTGTTTTTTTGTTGCAAGGTTTGACCTTGCAGTTGCAAAATTTGTCCCTGAGGTTGCAGAGGTTGGCCCTACGAGTACATAGGCTAGGACGTGTGTAGAGCATATTGCATCTGCTACTACATGGTTTTCTGCAATTGTTGCAAGGGTTGACCTTGTGATTGTTGCAGTTGACCTTGTTTCAGGATCATTTTCCCTTGTGGTTGCGCAAAGAGCCCTTGCTTCCACAAAGGTTTCCCTTTCTATAACAAAGGCTACCCTTGTTGTTTCAAGGTACTTGAACAGTGCTTTAGAAATTTTCGAATTAAATTTGGCCATAGCCAATCCAAATGTACTACCCAGATTGGAGGGTGTAAGGTTGATTAACCATTCCTTGAGAACCATATGGAATGTAAGGGGTTTGGTATTGGACCTAAGCCCCATAGGGCTACTAATACTGAACATTGCTCGATCCAGATGGACCAATGGGATTCTGAACTTGTTGGTATTGGACATTGCTTGATCCAGTAGGATCAAAAGGGTTGTGAATAATACTAGAAGAAGGCTGGTTCATACCAAGCATGTGAGCTTGTGAGCCACTCACATTAGTGGCACCTGAAACCATAGAAACATTCAAGTTCCCCCCCCCCAGGTGGTGGCATAGCCTGGCCACTTACTAGAGGGATGGAGGAATTGACAGAGACATTCTTCAAAACTATCGGTTGTGCTTGACGGGTAACTGGGATTGACAATACAAGGGTATTCATAACGGTGGGTTGCACCGGGACTAAGGTAATAGCTTGTTGGGAAGTTGTGTTTGCAATGAATGGACTTGAAGTAGGCATGGCACATGATGCCCAAATAGGGTTATGGTAAAGTGATGAGGCACTAGGTGTACTTGAAATCAATTGTGCCAAAGACACATAGTTGGGTGGCAAACAATACCCCATGAAAAGGGGAAATCCTCGAGAGTAAAAGGTAGCTCTTCCCCCTCAACAGAGTGTGGAGTAGAAACATTGGACTCTTCTGGAGAGGTGATTGGAGCATCACCTTTGGGTTCCATATGTGGAAACAAACGACGACAAATGGTTGAAGAAGTATGAGGGGATAGTTCCAAAGGAACACTCAGATGGTTGTACAGACTATAAGGATGCTACAGTGATATCAAAATAGGGTCAAATATAGGATTCAGAGGGTAGATAACCAGTCCAAGTGACTGTTAGTGGTTAATGAGTTCTCGGGAGTTTGAATGAGATTGTCCAGAGATTTCGGGCCAAGATCAGTAGATGGTCCAGTATCGAAAGTAGGGAGAGGATGAGATGACAAAGGTTGAATGCTCAGAAAAATTCTTGGTTCAACACCTTGGTCCTTGGGTGGCTCTGGTAACTTAGGAAATGACTCCTCAAACAATCTTTCAGATGGAGGAGAGGAAGAGGAACTTGGTGAACCAGATGTTCAGCCATGATGACCTTGTCTCAGTCGAGAGAAAAATAAACTTCAAGGCTTTAAAATGTTATTTAAGGGAAACCCACAATTTGGTCTTAGAAAAGGCTAGCGGGGTGTTTTTGGATCGTGGGCAATCAATTATTATGATGCATAAAAGACTAGTGCTCTTTCATTTTTTAAGAGTCGAGATAGAAGAAAATATGATTCTATCACTTTCGATTGGAAATGAGCTCGAAAGGACAAGTGATCAAATAATATTTTAAGTTTAATGAGTCAAAAATATCAAATGACTGCTCCCGATGACCTAGGTAAAAAGGATTGCCAGGCAACCGTGAACTGTAGAATACCTCTTGGCAAACCAAGAAGTATGAGTAGGCAATCTCCCTGAATGTTGTGTTCCATGTATCACATTCGCAAGGTAGATGACTCAAATTCATAAGGATAAAGGATTGTAGCCTAGAGGGGTCTCTGTTTATATACTTGATGGTATGAAGCAAAAATCCTTACTAGCACTATGTAATGCCGAAGTTAATGAGAACTGCTAGGTTTAAAGATGTCAGAACATGTCTCTAGCCTAGACCTTCTAGGTAAGTTAATTTAATTCATTTTAAAGTTTATATTGAGTTATGTTTCAATTTTTAAGTCTTAGCAATGCGACTCGAAAAACCTTAAATGCAACTAAATGAGACAAGACCCTTTCAATTTGATGAAATGCCTGCACTAGAGAGGATTCAAGCTACCCAGTCAAATGCAAACAAACTAGTAACTGAAAGCAAAATGATCTTTCACTACCTTACTTTTTCGAAAAATAAACTAATGAAAAATGCATTCCAATTCCTAATTTCCTGACAAGCACTTATCTATTAGTCTTTTCAAAAGCAAAAGAGTTCTTTTCCTTTTTGAAATTCCAATGCAATCCTATTCTTTTAATGATGCAAGCTATCGTTGTACAAGGATGCAACAAACTAGAATTTCATACTTTTTCATGAAACAATGAAATAAACTTTTTGCATACAATTATTCGATGAAAAAGTTTTCGAGACAATAAGCTCTTCAAGAAAATTAAAACACGAAAAGAGAAACTCATTTAGACTAATGGAACACTAACTTTACCAACAACAAGAAAAGTAGTGTGATCCATGCTGGAAAGTAACCGTTTAGACAAGAAAATGAAGACTTTTCAAACTTGTGTAATAGAGGTCAAGGTCATAAAAGGATCAAAAATGAAATGTAAGGAGTAAGTAGACCTACAACCTGACTTAATGAGTTCACAAACAACTAAATGGATGACAAACTAGATGCCCTAGTTTCGCTAACCACCCAATGACTCAAGCATTCAAGAAGAAAGATGATAAGCCAACAAGCAAACAAAACCAAATGAAAAGAAACTTTCTAGTCATGGAGAAAACTGTTCAAAAGGCTTATGGGGTCAAAATCACAAGAGTAGAGCACACTAGCCAAGATTGGGGTCAAACCCTAATCTTCACTTATAGGCCTTGGTGTGACTACCTAACTGATAACAAGCACCAGAGGCTGGTCGGCGCAACTGTTCCTCAATAAATCACACTGATTGGTGTGGCTGTTAGCGGATTAAGCACGTTGATCGAGGGATCCAAGATTTTTTTTCTTGAAACAGAGACCAGATTTGCTACTATGAATTTCAAACTCAGGCTAGTAAGTAGGAGAAAAGAAACAGAATCGAATGGAAAAAGCGGAACTAGAAAAGTTCTCATGAAATCATGAAATCCAAGGCAACCAAAAGGATTGGTTCCTTAGTTGAGTCGCTAATTTGTGGTGAAGTAAAATTATAAGTGTGGACACAAAAAAATTCCTCTAGCTCAATAATGGGTCTAGCCACAATAGATACATTCTATGGAATATTTTGTTAGGTTAGAACCAATTAAGAGGGCCTACCTCTTAGTACACTTATCTTGTTTGATGATGTCCTTGCTTGCTTGCTCTATCTATCTCTCGTTTCCTTCTTCAAACACTTGAAACAAGTAAACAACAACAAACAACAACCATGATAATAGAAAAATTGTAATTCAACCTACTTAACAAGTCAAGAAACATTAAGCCATGAATATGTAAGATGAAAAATCATGTAGGAAATCAATCGATAGTTGCATATATATCGATATCAAGAAGAGGTTACAAGCATTTTCTTGACATTGTAGTTCTCCTCTAACAAGACCAAGTTCCCACACACTTCTGCTAGAATTCCATGTAGCCTCAATAAAAAATAGTTTTAAGGATCTTCCCTTTAGGCTTCTCTCCAAACCAAATCACACTTGTCCCTCACACAACTAGATAGTTACAACTAGGAATAGATTGCTGTTTACTCCAAACCAAAATAGCACTAGCACACCTACATTAACACTAACTTATGCTTGGGAAGAAGGGAGGTTTATATAGAATGAATGGATAGGAGATGGATCCTCTTCTCATGGGATAAGGTCATATCCCTTGAGGTAGTTCCGTCATTATAGGGGAAAGGAGCCCAAAGTGACATCCTCAACCCCATCTGTCCAAATCATTTACCAGAATTCTATTACGAAGCTTCTAGACCTGGAAGCTTCGGCTCTTAATTTAAAAAACTTTCCATAGTAGGGCTGACGCGACTGGAACAAAACTTTGTTGCTCTGGTCGGCGCTAGGGATAGTGCTAATATCTACACATCTGAATGGGGGAGACAAAGAACATTAGAGCTGGTCTTGTAAACTATGCAAGACTGAAGTTTCATGGAAATGGTGAAAAAGAGAATTGATATGCTCATGAAGAGGGACACAATGGGAGTTTCTTCATGAAGGAAAATCATTTGGGGTTCACTGTAAAGGTCCTCTAGGATCAGGGAATGGGGAGTACATGGAAAATGAAAAAATGTTGTGTAACACCAAGTCACCACATCACTCCAAACCCTCCATCCACTTCATATTCACTATCTATCTGTCATTCATCCATCCCATTTCATAACTTCAAGAACAAACCCTACACTCTGTCTCACCCTAAAAATTTCTTGAAAAAAATAAACAAAGCATACTCTCCATTTTCACAAACCTACACTACTCCCTCTAAGCCCTAGCATCATCCTCCTAACCCTCTATATCATTTCTCATCACTCCCATATAGTTAAAAGACTCTGAAAGAAAAGGAATGGCTACTACTAGAAGACAAAATGTTGCTACAAGAAGGAAGAAAGGAACAAATGGTGCTAAAACAAAAAAAATAAAGGAAGTGCCTAAGAGAGACCTGATCAAAACAGAAAAGTCCAAGGCCATTAGGAAATCATTTAGGACACAAAATAAAAGAAGAAGGCAAGCTAATGGTCTCAAGAAGTAATGATTTTTCTATGCAAAAATATATTTTTAGGCTTGTCCTTGCAGAACTTACAACCAAGATTCTTAAGAGAAAGGATCGAGGAATGCACAAAGAGAGAGGCCACTAGGGCCATGGATGAGGAAAAATGAGGTCACTAAGTTGCTTAGAGAATAAGCAACACTTTCAGCAGGGGGTATGATGGGCCTCTAAATTAGACATAATTTAAGGCCCATGCGTCTAAATTAAACATAAATTAAGGCCCATCTAACCATCCTTCAACACATTATACCTGTATTTTTGCATTAGATAATGTATTTTTAACTTTAATATGTTAATTAGTAAGGTTTATGAATAATTTTATATTTGTGCCTAATATTATTTATTTTTGTGGAATATTTTGAGAATATTGGGCAGATTATGAAGATTTGGAGAAGGAGATAATTTAGGGACTCTCCCTACTGTAAGAGGATCAATACTAAATAATAAATCAACAAGATATTATTGAATTATGGTGCAGATCATGGAACTCCAATGATTGAGAAAATCTAGGAATGTGTTCCCTGCCATTTAATGCAGATTCCTAGTATTGGGAACCGAATCCACTAATCAAGGGATTTTGACAGGGAAAGCTTGCTCCTTTCACGGGGAATGATTCCTAATCATTTTGTAGGAGTACCAAGTTAAATTTTCCTCTAGGGGTATATTTTGATTAGTCTTCTTGTGGAGAGAACTCATATTTTTGCAGCTCCATTGTATTTTCTTGTAGGTATGTAATTGTAATGATGAAAATAATGAAGATTGGTGTCAAGTTCAGCTTCTAAATCTTGTTACCCTCTATAGGTATTTGAGTTTCCTCGGGCTTTGTTATAGTTTTTTTCCATCATTTTAATTGCTATAGAGGAGTCCATTCTTGTGTTATCTACACATACATTTTCATTAGCTACGTTTTCTATGTTGAGGCCTAAAGAGCCCCGTCCTCTGATGTCACAGGTTTTCGTTGTTTTTGCAGTTGTCACCAATGCTGTATTTTTACAACTATTATACTGAATATACCGAGATTTCAGCTTATTAATTTTCTCCTTCTACTTTTCACGTGCTTGACATCCTTCTTTATCAACTTTCAAAGGCGTCGAGGCATGATGACAACCCAAAGATCTGGTCTGATTGTTGCAACAAGTTTTTAAAGGTTTTTGAAAGTTGTAGATGACAACCAGTCAAGTGACAATCTTGTTTTATGGATTTCATCGTGGATAAGGGATAAGTTAAGTCTGTCAAAGGCTTTTTGGTTATGTTGGCTCCACAGTGTATGCTTCATGCAAGCGAAAGGAGGAATGAGGTGAAAATTGCAGCAATGCTTCAGAAAGACAAGATTTGCTTCCCACTTCTGAATTTTAACCGTGAGCTTTTCAAGATAACGAATCTCATTCCAGCATTCACTTTGTACAGGGTGCTGATTAGAGTTTGGAGATTTCTGTGGTGAGGATTTTGATTATGAAATTTTGGAACTTCCACATTATTCATTTTGAGTTTTCAACAGTTCGAGTCAAGACCATGACCCATCATCAGGAAAACCTACAGAGAAGGGGAGAGAAATGGAAGGATACATAGAAGAAGGACGAGAAAAAGAAGAAAAGTGCCGACCAATAGATTCTCCTAAAAAGTAAAATAGGTTATTTATTAAAATTTTAATTATTATTATTTTCAATCTATATATGTAAAGGCAATTATTTATTAAAGCTTAGCCTAATTATTGTTACTTATATTTAATAATAAATTCAATATTACTCATAATTTAATTATCAATTTACAATATTACTAATAATATTACTATGAATAATGAGGAAAGATTTAATTAAACACTTTAATAATATATTATTACTAATTTATTTTTATGATAATGAAAAATTGCATTTTAAATTAATATTAATAAGTCTAACCAATAATATTCAATTTAATTAATAAAAAATTAATTTCAATTTTATTTTAATTTAATAACCAAACGTAAGATTCAATTTCAACTCATTAATAAAATTAATTAATTGAAGAAGGGATTTAATTAATTTATCTAATTACTGGGATACTTCTAACTAAATAAGTGATAAAATTTTAAGAATTAATAAGGTAAATTTTAATTAAAAATCTTATGATATAACTTAAAGATAGAAAATACCTAGAGTTAATCATGATATTAATATAATTGATGTATTATTATAAATGTTAAAGCTATATTAAATCAGGGTGTTATTAATACGAGGTGTATAATGTGATTAATATGGGGTTATTAATATGTTCTGTTATGACGAATTAATAATAAATCTGCAAGGGAAGTTGAGATAAGGGTGATGAGAATAAGGGGAGGGCTAGTTTAGATAAGTTTTAAGGAGGAAAGAAGAAAGAGAACTAAATGTTAGAAGGGAGGGTTATTAAATAATAATAGTGAATGGGTTTGGGTAGGCAAAAAGGGGGGAGGTGGGTTGGGGGAGGATTGAGAAAACATGTGTATAAGGGGGAGTAAAGAGAGTAGGAGAGGGATGGGAAAAGAGGGTCAATGGAGAAAGGAATGGGGCATTACATGCTCTTGAGAGAGTAAGGGCAACCAATTTATGCTAACTTCTAAACCCCCAACCTTATTGAGATTGTGCGGATGTTTTATAATTGCAAGGGCTTCTCGAATTTTTTGCTTGTAATTATGGTTATCATTGGTGATAATCCTGGTGTCTTCGAGAGAGATATGGTGACAAGTTTTTTTCTAAATGCTTTGCTAGGGCTGAGGATCAAGCTCTACCATTTTTATGTTTGTGCAATGTTCTTTTAGTCTAGTTTTAAAGGATCTTCTAGTCTCCCCAATATAACATTTTCCACAAGAACATATGATCTTATAGAATCCTTTCTGCTGGAGGTGATAAGGGATATCTTTGACTGATTTCATTCATGCTTAATGGCTGAAAAGTGTTTGAAAGAGGTTTCAATATCCCTCTTTCTAAGTACCCTAGCCAGCTTGTCCATGAGAAATAAATTGAAAATAATAATAATTAAAATTTTGATAAACCTATTTTAGTTTTTAGGTCAATCTGTTGGTCAACTCCTTTCTCCTTTTTCTCATCCTTCTCCTATTTATCCCTCGATTTCTCTTCCCTTCTCTGCAGGTTTTTCTTGATGATGGGTCATGATCTTGAATCGAAATGTTGAAAACTCAAAATGAATACTGTGGAAGTTCTGAAATTTCATAATCTATGGAGACTACACAAAGGAGAGGATATGATGTGGGAGATATTAGTGATGTTGAAGAAGAATATTCTAGTGAAGAGGAAACAAAAGGATAGGCAGAGGTAAATATGTCAAGTATGTAGTAACTAGATTCAAAGGCCATGCAATACTATGGTGGGGTGAAGTATAAGATGAACAAAAGAGGAAAGGAAAGCCTAAAGTTAAATATTGTGATAGAATGGTAACAAAATTTAAAGGTAAATTCTTACCCAAGGATTATCAAATCAATATTTTTAGACAATCATAGAACCTTGGACAAAAGTCAGTGTCAGTTAGGGTATACACTGAAGAGTTTTACAAGTTGATTATTAGAATTGGTCATTTAGAAGACAATGTTGAGAAAGTTTCTAGATATATAAACGGTATGAGATTTTATATTCAAGATGAAATCAACCTGTTATCTTTGAAAAATATTACGGATGCATATCAAGCTGTCTTGAAGGGAGACGAGAATATTGCTTGAAAGAAAAGCTGGAGAAGTCAAGGAAGGAAGGAGTCTTGTAAGAGGTTGATCTAAACTTAAATAGGAATGTAAAAAATTATATATATAATCATAAATATAGAGATGCAATAGAAAAACACTTCATTTCATTAATAGAAAAATATTGAACTATGGTTACAAACAGAATGGAAATAAGATATCTCGTGCGATGGTAGCTTACCTTTGAGAAGAGATGTGGCAGGTACATGCCAATTGAATTGTGTTACAATGAGGCTCAAGGGCCTAATCATTATTGAAAAACATGATAACACCCTAAACAACCAAAACCCTAACCCTAGGAGATGTAACGCCAAAATTTTGTGGGCCCCGTTGGGATTACATGGGTAGTCAACTTCTCAAGGTCATAACTTGGTGATATTATCTCCATTTGGCGCGCACAATACCTTGGTGAAAGTTATCTATGAGTACTATAGTATTTTCATAGGCCCATGCCATAGGCTACAAGCCTGTAACAGATCTAAAAAAAATACCGTTTATGGGGTCAAAACTGCTTTGGAAGTTCACGACCAGAAAAAAAATGCTAAAAATAGTAAATGCTAAAATAAACAAGGAAAAAATAGACTGGAGGGTCTAGGTGGAATAGGTGGGTGGCCACCAATATCCACTTGGATAACTCCTCCCCCCTTAGGAAGCAATGGTCCCCATTGCATGCAGAGCCTACATGAGGTGAGGAAATTTCTATTGAACCTCATCCCTGGTGAACCACTTTCCCTCGTGAAGGAGTTGGCCTGATTTGACAACTCAATATCATTATATCCTCTATTGGCGAGTGTTTTGGATTTGTGTGTCCATGATCTGATCAATTATGTCTTGTTCCATGAAGTTTGGGTTGAGCTATGTTGGTGTCAGCTATTCGGCAATGTCGGATGTGTCCAACAATGGTCGAAAGTATGGCCAAAGATTGTCTAAATTGAATGCTGGGTGAAGACCAAGGAATGGTGGGATGCTGAGATTCATGATCGAGAATCTCGTGTATGCAGGTGGAAGAAATCCCTCTATGTCTTGAAGTAAGACTCCTCGGGCATAGTATGAAAGGATTGATATCCATATGATGAAGCTGAGATTCACTAGGAGTGAAACTGATCCAAATCATTGCTCGAAGGTTGTGGATGATAGACCTCTCATACTGGAACCTTCTAAGGACGACCTATTTCTGACATGTGCAAACCCTCTCATTTTCAGAAGTAAGAGGGAGTTGGATTTCGGATGTGGAATGGTAAACTGCAAGCCTGTGACTACCTTGAGGATCTTAACTTTCAAAAGTGATATGGTAGTGATGCCAGACCAGATTTTGGAAATGCCTCTAAGTTTCATAAACTCATTTGAATTGATGTTCTTGGTGAAATTCCATCTATATATATGTTTTGTAGTTAGCATGTTGGGCTCATATTTGGTTGAGCCTCACTAGATTGGTGGCAAGAATATTCGAGATATCTTCATGGCACAATCTCTCATGGATTGAGATACACAGCCAGAAATGTGAAGCTACATGACTATTCGATTGCTGATTGGGCAAGTAGTGTGGAGGATCGCAGGAGCACTTTTGGGTGTTAGTTCTCTTTGGGTTCTTCTAGATATCCTAGATGATCAGGAAGCAGAATACAGTTTCTTTGAGCACCGTTGAGACCGAATACATAGCTATGATTATGATCTCGTGTGAAGCTAGCTGGTTGTGGAAGCTCCTCAGTGAGCTGTTTATACACATGATGGATTCCACTGTCATATTTTGTGTCAACTAAGGGGGATTCAATTGTTGAGGAATTCCATATTCTATGATTACTCCAGTATATAGACATCATATACTACCTTATTTGGGATATGGTACATTGATGAGCGAGGAGGCTCTATCGCATTGAGATTGATATATAGGTCGCAAACATTCTGTCAAAGCCCCAGGGAAAGGTCAAGTTTGTGACTTTCTCTAACGACTTGGAGTCATTGAGAGACCTTCTTATGGGGGTCATGCATGTTGCATGCATTGAGCTTTGGGAGCTCCGGGCGGTTTGGGGTACTTATTGGAGCAACAAGTGACCATAGGGTGACTCATCCTCCCCTAATGTTGTCCTATGTACAGGGTGATTGGCTCAACCTTCCCTTGTGATACCCCGTGGCGACTTAGGGACATGATGAGTGGTTATCTTATTGAGGAATCCTATCCATGCAATATGGGACTCATGGGATGTACCTCTCATCTGGCCAATGAGCAGGGAAATGGGGTAAGGGACTATAATAGTACTACTGATGGACACAGTGTTGTATCTACTGTACTCCTTATGCTAGGATGACCTCCATTGATCTGGGATCAATATGAGTGGTTTGAGACACTCTATTGTGCTATTGATCTGGGATCCATGAAAATGACTTCAGGTCAGTAAGAGTGGTATGACACACTCTCTTCATATGGAACTAACTTTGGGTTAGTAGAGAATGGTATGAGACATTCTCGATCAATTCTTCTTCTTCATGGTTCAACAAAGTAGAGCAGAGTAGACTAGAGCATAAAGGGTAGATCTACGTGAAGGCATATCTAGATCATAAAGGCTTTAGAATATATAGTTTATTGTGCGAAAGTAGTGAATTTGAATCTTTTATGCCTATTAAGTACAATAGAATACCTTCGTGAAGGTCTGAATGCCATTTCGGTAGAGTTGCAGTAACTGACAATCGGAAGAAATAGGTCCGCGTGAAGGCAGATATGAGCTATACGAATCTTGGGAAACCATCACTTAGGCCTTTGTATGTAGAATCTTGGTTCTAGGATCCCCCAATATTGCTTCAGGTGAGACTGCAGCTTGCGCTAAGCAGGTTGTTTCTGAAAGGGCTAGAAGTTATGGTTTTGTTGGTTTGCGCGAATAAATCTATACCTGGGTTAGGACTCCTTAAGCCAACATTAGGGCTCAAGCTCTTACTTGTCTCTGGAGGCATGAATCTTGGGTGCACATGCTGACTGCAAGAACAAGAAATGCTCTAAGAAAGCTTTTTGACCCCCACAACTCAACAATGCTAATGATTGATTTTTGGACCCCATGGCCCTATCTATCATCCATTTTACCATATCTTGAGGTACGTTACAGAAGCCTTGGATCTCTGTTGAAAAAGTTTAAAGAGAGGAAAATATCAATCCCACAACATATCCATCATGGAACCCTCCGTTCCCAGAAACACAAAAAGTCATTTTTTAGGCCTATCACACATGTCAGGTACTTCTCCAGCTCTCTAAGTCCATGACAATCATTATATATGTATGTCTTAAACGATGATTTCACTTTAGGTTTTGGCTATATCCATTACAAGCATATCACACATGGTCAACTTCAACTAACACCTCGACAAGAGAAAAGAAAACATGTATCATTATCCATTTAGTACGATAGGCTTCCCCCTAAAAATCTTTGCATATCCTGACATCGTTTCTCTGAAATGTGCCATAAGGTCCAACAAGTTGACCATGTTTATCACCATCTCACAATTGTACATGATAAACATTCACACCAGTTGATGTAAAACACCCCCGACCCCCCATGTCTCCCTTCATCATTATAGATCCTTATTCACAGAAAGGAGCCATGGCCACTCACTTCGGCCCAGGAACCATCTCACATGCATATATGGAAGTTTAGCCTCACTATGTTGTATTCATTATGAATTCACCTCATTTTCCTAGGCCCTCTATTACACAGTATTTTTTCACGCCTCCTACACTTCCCTGTGTCATACCTCAGAGTGCCCAAAACTTGGAAAATATGCAGTGTACCCATCCTGATATGCAGTCTAGATCCTCCCCAAATAACTGATGAAAACATGCCTTGAGATTTCCCTAAAGAAATGAGCTCAAAATCCCTAAATTCAGGGCCAGTGTGACTGCAACACTGCCTACCCATGCTGATGGATGATTGCACCATACTAGGCTCACATTGGAAGTGCAGTTTTTACTTGGATACTCATGTTGATCCCTAAAAAACAAGTTTTCCCAAAGTGGACAAAAAGCTTCATGATCTAGAGGCTTCCAAAATTACAAGTTGGAGGTTGTTCATTGTGGATGTGGTCGAATTCTCCCAATATTTCCCTTTGATATCTTCCCTATGAGCTTCCTCCTTGAGATGAGGGCCTTCCCCTATCTTTGAAGAGATCCCAACTCCCTCTCCTTGCCTATAACTTCATCTTCTCCCATTCCCAAATGGTTGGCCTTTGATTATTTGTACCCTTATGCTGAGAAAGTTCCTACATGATATTCATTTTGGCTTGGAGAAGGAGTGCTTGGAGAGTTTGAGCTTGGACATGGACATTCTATGAAGGAGGGCTTACTAACATCAATGCCTAGGTTGTATGCTCCCTCTTTTATTCATTAATATATACAACTTCTAGTTCAATTTCCATAAATTCTTGTGTCAATGCATCATTTATCTTAATGTTTGTTGATCTGTTAAGTGGATTACATTCAATTATGCTAGTTGCACTTGTATGCTTTGTTGTTCCTTTGGCCTCTTATGCAGGTATTCAACCATTGTGATCAGTAAGGACTAAGCTCGAGGAGCGAGTGATCAAAATATTCAAGAAAGGAGTACATTATAGCATCAAAATGAGGTAGGTCTCCTTACTCTTCTCTCATTTCAATTATAATTTAGGAAAGTGCCTTGTAGATTGTCATGTTGGTTCCTAGTCCCTCTCATCGGGCTAGAGGGATCATCTCTATCTACAGAGAGGATTTACCTAGACAATAATATGGCGACTCTACTAGGGAAGCTATAACCTTTCCATTCATTTCTTCAATTAGATTTTCTGATGATTTTGACCAACCTTCAATTTCTTCGCTTGTATGCATCACTATAGATTTATACAGTCACTGATTTTTTCTAGAGAGTGTTGAGTCTACTCTAATTTTGAATATTTTTTATTTTTTCCTTATTTTCCTCGCCCAACATGTTTTCTGCTCTAACAGAAGTGCTTCCAGTGCTGATTTTGAATTTACAATCGCGTTGTTATGCCTTTAATCACTGTTTTTCCTTTAATAACTGTGATGATCCCAGAGGTTAAAATAAAATTAGGGTTCTTCTTATTTTTAGTGGATTTCAAACTATGTAAGTGTTTTCCGGTGTGATTACAATGTGTTTATCTTGATTTATGTCCTTTTATGGTTGCAATTGTCTCTTGCCTTATGTAGATGTGTGATTGAATCTTGATTTCCTTCTAGGGTTTCTAGGTTTAGGTCACCCTTCAATCATCACTTGGTTTGTCCCTAGGTGCTATCTCTGAAGTTGTTTTCATTAGTATTGATTCATATTTATGCTTTGGAAATTTATTTTTCTTCATTGTCAAACATAGATTACAGTTGTTTGCTTTGGTGAAACTGAAACTAAATGTTTGTTTTATTTTCATTGTTTCAAAAAAAAAGTGAAAGGACTTCTTCATTTAATCTATTTTTGAAATGATTTGTATTCAAAAACAAGAGTGAGTGAATTTTTCATTTTAGTTGTTTGGATTGCATTTGTACCTTTTCTTATACATTAGTTTGCATTTTGAATCAAGTGAAAGGAAAAGAACAAAAATATTAGTGCATCTTAGTGAAAGAAAAGTGATTTTTGTTTCTCATAGGATTTCATTTTGGCATTGCATTTGTTAGTGAAAGTGAAAGACTTGTTTTCATTTTTACATCTTGCATTGGAAAAGTTAAGGAGTCATGTTTTGATGCATTTTTCTTGATTGATGCATTTTTTTGGCTGTCTCTCTTCCTTCATTAGTTTAGCCTTGATCGAATGAAAAGATTTCATTTTTCTCATTTAGCTGAATTATAGGAATTAAAGTGACATCGTTGATCCATTAAATTTAGACCTAATTCAAGATAAACTTAAAATTTACCTCAATTAAACTAAGGAGAATTTGTAACCTAACACAAATATCTAGAGGTCTACGCTAAAGAAGTGTTCTGATGTCTTTAAACATAGCAACTGATCTTTAACTCGCATTGTATCTCGAGGGTGAAATCTTGTTCTAGTATGAAAGTATATCGAAGCTTCTCAAGTACTTTCAAGTATATAGGAGGCACTTCAGTATGGATGGGAACGCTCTCACGGAATTATTATGCATTAGAAAATGCTAACACAGACTTGTGCTCCCCATATTGTCGAGTATATATTGGGAGACCCCACTAGGTTCCTATCCTTTAGCCATAGATAACTGAGTTAGCCTACTTGTAAATGTGATACACCGAACACAACATTCAGGAGATTGGCCATTGTATGTCATGTCCTTGGTTTTGGCTAAGGTGTATATAATGTTTCATGGATACTTGGTAAAACCTCTTGCCTAGCATTACCCTTTTTGATTTATTTGTTGCTTTAAGTCACAAAATGATCTAGGGATCTTTTTCTTATAGATGTATGAAAATAATCACATGTGAAAATTGCAGCTTAACACAAAAATTTAATGTGAAACCAAGAAAGAAGAAGAAGACACATAAGGCATAAAAATAAGACAACAAGACTTGATAACAGAGTTCGTCCAACTTGGACTACATCTCTGGGCCCTGCTCAATCAATGGGGAGGCCTTCATTCATTAAATGGCATGAAAAGAAGAGAATACAATCATCAGTTACATAAAAAGCAGCTTATACCTCCATTCCAGAAGATGGCTGAGAAATGGAGAACTCAGATGGAGAAATGGATAGCACCACAACATCCATGGCATTGAGAGGGGTTGAAAACATATAAGATTTGTCTAGTTTAGACAAAATGCACTATCGACCCTCCTGCACTGCTCCAACCTTGAACTACATGCCAGAATCCTCTCTCGCTGCCCTTTCCCATGTTGATCTAGTTTTATATTCATGGATTTGTTACAAGAACACTTAAATTGGGGGTCGACTTTGTTTATAGTAGAATTCATTCAACAAAAACCTTGAAATAGTTATTTTCTGCTCAAAAGCGATAATACATAGAAAACACTGAAAAAACCAAAAATCACAGACTTCAAATTTCCTTAAATCGGGATTATAGAATCATAAGGTTTGATCCCTTATCACAAATTGCTATCGCTGATGTCAATGGCCCTATATATTAGGAATCTCCAATCGCTGATATGCCAATTTTATGATCCATCGATCGTCGACGTACCAATATGCCGATCACTGATATGTAGATCGCCGATTAAATCTGGATTGTTGATCAGTTTCTAATCCAATGACTGAGATTGCACGTCGCCATTAGCATATCACATCGCTATGGCCCAGGGGTCCTCCCTTTTGGCATTCACCGATGCTGATCACTGACGTCGATCGCCGATATCAGAAATAGCTAATCAAATGTCTTAATTCTCGATCGTGGATACCAATTGCAATCACTAATCACTTGCCTTAATTCCTGATATCACATGCCTACATTCCCCTGACTTGATATATCGAAGATCGCTGATTAGGGGTTCCACTACACTTGCCTTAATCCACACTTTGGACTCCTTCCAATGCGATTTTCCATTTTAAGGCTAAATCCCTATTTTTAAAGGAAAGAAGCCTCATTTTCCAAAGGAATAAGGCAATCTTCTTTCTACCATAACTTCATCATCCGGACTTGGATTGGAGTGCCATTCACACCGTTGGAATTAGGGTGATGAGCACTTCGATCTGATGTCAAGACACTTATTTTCTGCCAGTTTGAATTTTGAGTTTTTCCATGCCATTGTATCTGAAGATCCATCTGGATCATTCCTCCCCATTGAGGAGATTTTCGACCACCAAAAGCTTTCATTAGTCAATTAGGAATTGTTCCCTCACGCTTTCCTTCTCCAACTCTTTTGCCTTGCTGGGGTGTATCCCTTTGAAACCAACTTGAAGGTATTCCACATCTCCTCGTTGTGAAGTCCTGGTTCTTCTGTTAAGGATGATGTCTTCAGGTAACTCATCGAGATATTCTGGTGCAAAATCATCCACTGTAGGAACTGTGCCCACCTCATCAGTGTCCATAATCAATGGTGGTTCATAAAGATTTAAGTTCTCCACATTCACTACTGAGTACATCTACATATATATCGACAAATCAAGATGAAAGGCATTGTTTCCAATCTTATCCAAAATGGTGAATTGACCATACCAGATAGGTCGCAACTTCTTCCCTCCTCCCTTTATCCTGTCCTTGCTGATGTGGAACCACACTTTGTCACCCACTTGGAATTGATGGTTGACTTAGTGTTTTTCATGTCGAGCCTTGAAATAGGCTTGACTTTTCTCCAACTACTCTTGTACTGCTTGGTGAATCAACTGGATTCATTGAATTAATTGCTGAGCTTTGTCCCTGTCATTATGTCCACTGGAGTCATCTTCCCTTCTAAAGACCATAACAAAAGGTCCTTTGGTAGGTAACCAAAACATATCTCAATGGTGAATGTTGCGTAGATGAGTGCACTACTTGGTTGTAGGAATGCTTCACATATGGGAGATGCTCATCCCATAACTTAGGATGTTTCCCACAATATCCTCATAACAAGTGTACCATGGTGCGGTTGACAACCTCCATCTGTCCATCAATCTGTGGATGAAGTGTCATGCTTATTTTCAGCTTGGTGTCCATCATCTTCCACAAGATGGTCCAAAACTCTCCAAGAAAGAAAGAGTCTCGATCTGACACAATCGATGTGGGCAACACAAAATGGACCCAAACATGCTAAAAGAAAAGATAAGCAGTCTGCTTTGCAGTAATCTGCTTTTTACAAGGCACTAAAATACACATCTTGCTAAAACGGTCAACGATGACATACAAATAGTTGTGACTCTTTCTAGACAAAGGCGAACCTCCTACAAAGTCCATTGACACACTTCCCTTGGATGACTCGGAATAGGGAGTGGTGTGTAGAGCCCAATTTTTCTACTAGAGGGCTTTGAAACATAACACATCACAAAACCCTTTACATAGCGAGACACAATGTTCTTCATATGAGGTAAAAAACAAAATCTTTGTACATGACATAAAGTCTTTTCGAAAGCAAATTCTCCAGACACAAGAGAGGTGTGGGCCTCTCGAATTACATGTACTTGTTCTCCTATGGGAATACACAATTTACCAAGGTGATACAATAGTTACCCCTGCAAGTGATAGTTAAACACCTGTGAACCGTGGGTCAGTTTTTCATAAATCTCCTTAAAGTCATCATCATTAGCATATTGTTCGACATAACTCTGAAAAGACAACAAAGCATTATGCAGAATAACAGAAGCAAAAAGAGGAGGGTGAGATAGCATGGCGGCCACTTTATTGCTAGTGCCCTTCTTATACTTTATTACCAGATGAAACTGTTGAAGAAAACCCATTCACCTGAAATGACGAGATTGCTGCAACTTGGTTTTTGATTGAATATACTACAAGGGCTGATGATCCGTATGGATGATGGTCTCCTTTCCGATCAAGTAGTGTTTCCACTTTTTCACACTCTACACCAAGGCATAAAGCTCCTTTTCATAAGTGGGATAGTTTATCACAACCTGAGAGAACTTCTCATAATGGTAACATATCAACTTCTTTTGCTGCATCAGTATAGCTCCCATGGCATAACTTCTGGCATCGGTTTCGATATTGAATGGCTATTGGAGATCAGGTAAGGCTAAGACTGGCACGGTGTTGATGTTTTCCTTCAATTTTTTGAAGGACTTCTACTGTCTTCCTCACCATTGGAAGACCTATTTGACACTTGTCAATGTGTGCAAAGGTGCTGCAATAACATAGAAATTGGCAATAAATCTCTTCCAATACTGGACTACACCTAAAAAAATGTGGACCTCGGTTACACTAGTAGGCTTAGGCCGATTCACAATTGCTTCAACTTTAGAGGGATCATTTTTTAACTGACCATGACCAAAACTATGACCTAGGTAACCTAAAGAGTTTCTTTCGAACTCACACTTTGACATTTTTACAAAGAGTTTTTCTTTTTTCAGTACATCAAGCACTTTCTTTACATGACACACATGTTCAACCCAACTTTTACTAAAGAAAAGTATATCATCTAAATATACAAGAACAAATTCATCAATGAAAGGCATAAAGAGATCATTCATGACCTTCATAAAAGTGGTTGGAGCATTCCAAAGTTTGAATGGCATCACTATCCATTCGAACAACCCCTGTTTGGTCTTGAAGGTGGTTTTCCATACGTCCTACTTTGTAATTCGGACTTGGTGATAACCACTGCGCAAATCAAATTTGGTGAAATAAAAATCATTCTTTAACTGATCTAATAAATCATCTATGCGTGGAAGAGGGTAATGGTTTTTCACTGTGATATTTCGTAGTGCATGGTAATCCACACACATCTTCCATGTGCCATCTTTATTTGGGACTAAGACAATCGGTGATCCACACGGAAAAGTGCTCGACTTGATGACCCCTTGGTCCAATAGTTCCTGCACTTGTTTATTGATTTCCTCCATATCATTGGTCGATATCCTGTACATGCCAATATTTGGTAAAGGAGTGTCATCCTACAAATGGATCTCATGTTGGATTTCCCTCTTCAGAGGTCATCCCTTCAATTCTTGAAACAACTCATCATAATTAGAAATTAATTCAGATAATTCCTGTTTATGTTCCTGATCACAACCCTGGAAAGAATCAGCTAATTCTGCATTTTTTCCTTTACAACCATCAACATGCAACCCTTAATGGAATTCACCAACCTTTTCATTTGTCCAACACTTACAAGGCTGGCATTGATTTTAGTTTGATGAGCCCTTATTATATATTCTACCCCTTCTTTTGTGATTTGGTATTTGTTTTCATGACGGAAAAAGACTACCTTTCTATCATATAGATATGGATTCCCTAACACCATGCCATAGATATCCAATGGGATCACATCCAATTCTACTTCATCCACAAACTGCAATTACAAATTTGACTTTACACTGCTTGGTTACATTCAGTTTTGCTTTATCATGTATCCATCCAAGCAGGTAAGGTTTCTGATATGGCTTTGTTTCTAATTCGAGTTTCTTTACCAGGGATTCTGCGATTAATTTTTCTTTAGATCTAGTATCAAACAAAGTTTCAACTTTAGTATGATTTACAAAAACTCTGATATGAAACAGCTAAATTCTCTTTCGATCATTAGGAAGGGACTCATTCACAGAACTAGTGCCTTCATGCGATTTAGAATTAACATGAGGTGTAAGAGATCCTTTTGTTCCCACGGCTGTGATTAATCCTTCATGTCCAGAATCCAATCTAAGGTCTTGCTATGCAGTTGCCACTGTCTTTTGCTTCCCTTTATCTCCATACTTCTTTGGACGCTTTTCTGGGTTCTGTTTCCAACAGTGATCGTCATCGTGGCCTTCCTTTTTGTAATGATTGTAATGTGACCGTTCTCCTTCTTTGGTTGCTATCGTCTTCTTCTCCATTCCTTTCCATTTTTCTTTGGATTTGCCATTGGTAGGTTTGAATGGTGGTTTTATGGAATGATCATCTCTTTCATTTTTTCCCCTGTTCTCAATATGAATTGCCTTCACACTAGTTGAGTCAATAGTGGTTGGTTCAAACAAAAATAATGAATGCCTAATGTAACTATGTAATGAGACAATGTACTTAGTTACTATTTTAGGTGTATCAAGTGCAATACCCAAATTTAGTGCTTGCTTTCTAAACTCCTCTGTAAAACTTTTAATATATTGACCTTTGCCTTGCCTTAAATACTACCAATTCATTAATGCATTTGGCTTGTAACCCAAGGGATAAAATTGTTCCTTTAGCGCAGAAATAAAATAAGGCCATGAGGAAAAGAGGTTACCCACATTCTTATTACTTTGCAATTAGCTCTCCCACCAAACAAGAGTAGTGCTACTCAGCTGTAGAGAGGCTAGCTGAATCTTTACCTCCTCCTCCACGATCTGTTGAATCCTGCAGTAGACCTCAATCTGCCTAATTCAATTACCAAGCTTCTCTACATTACTTTCACCATTAAACATGGGAAGATCAAATTTAACATCTAATTTAAAGAAAGGTTTCTTAGATGCATCCCTTCAATTTCTATGATTATGGTGGTGAGAGGAAGAAGAACTTTCACTCATGGAAGGAGAAGGATGGGGTTCTTCTCCACCATTTCCATGCACTGAACCTTGTTCTTCTGGTTTTCTCCCTTCTTCTCTCTCTAGCCTTAAAACCAACTGATCAACATTCTATGCCATTGAATAGAAGGTCTTTTTGAAATTGATCTCCTCTTCAAGATGAGCTTCATCTCTTGCCATGTTCCTCCTTCGATGTGCATGCCTCGCTTCGGGATCGAAAGGCTATAGTTCCCCTTCACCTCTTTGGAGCTTGTTTCTTGTTAGCATACAAACAAGCAATTCACATCTAAAAATACTTGCTCTAATACCACTTGATCCATGGATCTTTTGCTTATAGATGTATGAAAAGAATCACATGTGAAAATTGCAGCTTAACACAGAAATTTAATGTGCACCCAAGAAAGAATAAGAAGACACATAAGGCATTAAAAAAAGACAACAAGACTTGATAACGAATTTCATCCAACTTGGACTATGTCTC
Source organism: Pinus taeda (assembly GCA_000404065.3). Taxonomy (NCBI): domain Eukaryota; kingdom Viridiplantae; phylum Streptophyta; class Pinopsida; order Pinales; family Pinaceae; genus Pinus; species Pinus taeda. The sequence goes on from APFE031185405.1 coordinate 171,713, forward strand.
CATGCCCTGCTTGATCAATGGGGAGGCATTCATTCATTAAATGGCATAAAAATAAAAGAATACAATCATCAGTTACATAAAAAGAGGCTTATACCTCCATTTTGGAATATGGCTGAGAAATGGAGATCACAGATGGAGAAATGGATAGCACCACTACTTCTGTGGCATTGTGAGGGGCTGGAAACATATAAGATTTGTCCAATTCAGACAAAATTCATTATCGGCCTCCTGCACTGCTCTTGCCTCTAACTACGTGCCAGAGTCCTCTCTCCCTACCCTTTTCCATGTTGATCGAGTTTTATAATCATGGATTTGTTACAAGCACACTTAAATCAAGGGGTCAACTTTGTTTATAATAGAAGCCATTCAACAAAAACCTCGAAATAGTTCTTTTCCGCTCAAAAGTGATAATACATAGAAAACACTAAAAAAACCGAAATCCTGGACTTAATATTTCCTTAAATCGAGCTTATAGACCCATCGGGTCTGGTCCTTTATAAAAAATCACTATCGCTGACATCAATGGCCCTATATATCAGGAATATTTGATCACCGATATGCCGATTCGCCGATCCGCCCATCACCGACGCTGATCGCCGATGCCGATATCGGAAATCGCTTATCACATGTCTTAATTTCCAATTGTCGATACCAATTGCAATCGCTAATCACTTGCCTTAATTCCCGATATCGTATGTCTGACTTCCGACTCGATATATAGAATATTGTTGATCGACGGTTCCAATGCCCTTGCCTTAATCCACCCTTTGGACTCCTTCCGATGCAATTTTCCCTTTTAAGGATAAAAACCCATTTTTTTAGGAAAAAGCCTCATTTTCCAAAGGAACAAGGCAATCTTCTTTCTGCGATAACTTCATCATTCAGACTCAGATTGGAGTGCCATTTACACCATTGGAATCAGGATGATGAGCAGTTCGATCTGATGTCAAGATACTTGTTTTTTCGCCACTTTGAATTTTGAGTTTTTCCATGCCATTTTATCTACAGATTAACTTGGATCATAAAATTAAATTCCAATGATAATGTGTCAAAACCATGCAGTTGCTTCTTGGCTTCACATTGAGTAATTTCTTGTAAATTTTAATTTTAATGAGCCCTCAATGAATCACCTCTTCTCCTTCTGCTCTTGAGAGAAAGTCATCATGGCTGAACCATTGTGTTCACCTCATAGTTCCCCTTCATGGACCAGTACTGAAGGGTCTTCACGAGGAGTCTGTCCTGAACTTTCACAGTCACTTGAAGCTCAAGGCTTTGAACTTGGAATTGCCCAAGCATTCAACCCCTTATTTCTTGTCCCCCACCTTAATACTCATCATCTTCTCAGGAGTCTGATCTAGAAACCCCTGAGAGTCCACAGGGATATGTTTCATACCCTCCAAATCAACTTTTTGATCCATTGTTGATATCTCCTTAACATCCTTATAGTCCATACGATCACTAGGTGTTACTTTGGAGTTATGTCCTTGTCCATCTCGGATTTTTCCTCAGTAATTATTTCCACCTATGGCTTCAGAAGCTGAGATTCCAACCTCTCCTGGAGGTCCGTCGAAAGTCTCCTCTACTCACAATCCTAGTTTTGATAATGATTTTGAATACGACATTCATCCAGAAGGCTTTCCTTATGAGGGAAGAGTTCTGTCTCAACCACCTCTCACGAAGAGTAGGCCTATGCTTCCACATGGGTACACCAAATTGGTTTAGCTAGGTTTAAGAACTCCCAATTTTTATTCATTATACCAAAATATAATTTGGTCATCAAATTCTATGCCTACTTCTGGTCCGTTTATTCCTAATGTGGCCTCTCATATCCCTATGCAAACTTTCATTATTGTAGTTCCATTTCAAATGACTAGTCCAACACAACCATTACCTTCGTTTCAACCTTCCATTCCAATGAAACCAATAGTTTATATTATATGTATATAAGTTCCTTGATTCCCCCATCAAGTGGATATAATGTGTCACTACCTCATTCACAACATGGTGGGGGGGGGGGGGATCCAAATATACCTCTCGTCTCGAGTGTTACCCATGTGAGTGGATCACAACCTCACATGGTTGGAGTAAGTCAACCAATTAGTGGTATTCCTAATCTCACTAATTCATCTATTCTAGTTGGGGTAGGTAATATCCCATATCAACAACCTTATTTGGCTCAGATACCCCTCCAATAGTCTTATGTTCCATATGGTTCACAAGCATTGCAAATTCCACCTTATATTTCGCAAGTAGGTCCTCATGTGAAACCTTGTCAAACTTCTATTCCCAGTGCATATGGTCAAATCCCAATTGAAACTTATCAGTACCAACAAGGAATTCCTCAAGGAACTATTCAAAAATAACCTTTACAACAATAAGGGAAACCTTAGAAACAACAGGGGAAACCTTTGCAGCACCAGGGGAAACCTTTGCAACAGTTTATACAACCCTTGAAAAAAACACAGTTTCTACAACAACCCAATCAACCCTTGTATCCACAAGGTAAACCATTGCAACAACAAGGTTAGCCCTTACAAGAACAAACCCAACCCTTATATAAACAAGGTCAAACCTTGCAGTCACAAGGACAACCCCTGTAGCAGCAAGGCCAACAACTTTATTGCTAGGGTCAAGAGTTGTAGCAACCTTACAATCCATATGCCATGCACAATGTTTATCCACCTTATGGTTAGCAACGGCCTATTGCAGGTCAATATCAACTGTACCGTGGACATAATCCACCTTATGGTCAGGGTATCCCTTAGTGGGGAAATATCAACCCCCTTATGGTCAAAATCCTCCACTTTGGGGGTAGAAACCTTACCAAAACTGGGCCTTATCAAAGGCCTTATATGCCTTTTAACTCACAATTGCCATTTCTAGTGATGTTGGAACTACCAATTGTCTTGAGGCTCACTAATGATTCAGTACTTCATTCACATTTTTGGCCTCTAGTTCCCACTAAGATCCCAAGAGATTGCCCAAAATTCAAAGGAAAAACTAAAGAAGACCCTTAGGCCCATGTGATGAAATATCGCTTATAGTTTTCTTCCAATTCCTACGTTGGTGATTCTGTTCATCTACCCCTCTTTCAACGAACCTTAATAGGTGTTGCCGCAAAGTGGTACATCGCGTTTCCTCGAGGTACCTATGTAGACTTCAATTCTTTGGCCATGGCCTTTCTCACTCACTTCTAGTTACCAGTTCATTATGAAACTGATACCCACTTGCTCACATCTCTGAAACAAGATACTGCGATCCATATCTATGATCACATCTGTTAAGGTCCTGTAATAATAGGATTCATAATTTTTAATTGACTATGGTCAGTATTGTAATATTATATATAACTTTGTTTTCTGCAAATGTTTTCTATATTAGAATTAAAAAATGTAAAGAGGGTATGTCCTAAAAGAATAATCAAAGGATAGAAAAAACAAACAAAAGGACAAAAAGAATAAGAAAAGATAAAAAAATGAAATATATGAACATCAAATACAAAAATAGATCATGAAAGTGTGTAATTCTAAATTCCACTACTATGTTACTTCTTTTGAAAATAATGGTTTTGTGTAGCTTGTCACACATGCCACAACCCACAGTAGTCAAATTGCTTAATCTTGACTATGTCATGCTTTGAATTCTTATGTTTGTATTTAGAGAATAAAATCTGACCAAACAGCTTAATACTAGCAGATCAGTAAATAGGTAGAGGAATAGAAGGAGCTCATCAATTTAATCTGAGCCCTTGGAAGATATAAGGTTAGAAGTAGATAATTTGTTTTATAAAAGAAAAGGAAAGAAAAGGGTATGCTAGCCTAAATGCACCCAAATAAGTATAAATAAGAACAAAATGTTAGGGTAGGTAATGGGTAAGTAGAAGAAAGGTTGTTGAAGTATAAATTTGATTGGATCAAAACACATTCATCATGCTTATACATATGTGCTAATATGTATGATCAATTATGAAGGCAAAAGCAAAGGTTTACAGGTTAATTAAATTAACTCCCCCTTAGTCATTTCCCCCCTATACTTACTAATTTTCTTTCCACAAGCATGTTCTAGTACTTTTAATCCTTGAAGTCAAAGAGGCTCAGAGCATTTCTCTGACTTTTGGTGGGACTGAACCCTTGGCTTAATGACTTATGGACATCAAGTGTTAGAATCCCCTTGATAAAATTCGCCCCCCTTCATTTCCCTAATAAGACTCTTTTTCCTAAGGTTAAAATTCATTTGTCTATGAAAAGTGAGTAATACCATGTTAAATCCCATTTCATTCAAAAACCCACAAAAGATTTTATCCTAAGTTAAGTGTATGTAAAGGAAATGTACAAATATTACATTACACTTAATACTATTTTACTTTGCTCATTTCATGTCATATTAATTTCTAATTTAATTATATAGCTCCCATAATCCCCTATTTCTCCTATATAAATAAATCCCTATGTATTATCCCAACCCATAGTTTAACTATAAACTATAGTTTTATTCTATTCGCCCTGATGAAACCTCTGTCCATCTCCTCTGTGCTACTCTGGCACCTGACTACCATCTGATCATCTGTGCCCAAATCAAACAATGAAAAACAATATCGGGCTCACTTGACACCCAACCTTTACTCGGCCGATCAATTAAACCCATGATTAAATCTTAATAAATCCCAATCCATCAAGGATTAAAGCTCTGGAACCCCTTGAAGCGCATGCTTTTATGACGTGTGCACCTCCCTCACCTCACTACCATCCGATCACCATCCCCCTCATTTGATGGTCCACAGCCATATCGGCCGCGCATGATGGTCAATCGTTACCTACCTGAAAAGCGGTTTTCCCACGAACCCCAAATGCTACATGTCAAGCATGGAGGTAGATCGGGTGAACCCTTCTCAATACTGCCTTCACCACAAAAGTGGTGTGATGGCCTGGGGAACCACCTCCCCGCTCAACCCGAGAAACCACTCATTATTCATAATATAAAAATTCTGCGCCAACTTACCCATTACTCGTTAAAACCCCGAAAACCCTCATTTTCATGCATTTTATTTAGTTACACAGCGAAACCTATCAAACCCTTCTGGCACCACCCGGAGCCTCTGAGACATGATTTCACCATGGATTCCTTCCCGAACACCTTTCGGAATCTGTCCATAGTTCTAACTAGTTTCAGTACAGCCTCTGGTCACCTCCTTGCAGACCTGTGTTTTATTAACAACTTGTTGTATTTTGCAAGTAATTAGTAGAATACCATAACTTGGATAAACAATTTTGATACTAGTCACAAAACTTGTTTACTCCAAGACTCAAAAGGAAATCTATTTAAAAAACCTTCATTCACATGAAGAAAACAGTTATACACAGAATAGAGAAAGAAATCATTCACACAGAGACATTGACTATTAAAACAAAGGAACCAGACAGAGCATATAGTCAAAAGACAAACAAATCAAACATACAGAAAGTTGATCAATATCCATTACCGTATGCTGATACATATAAAAAACTAAATAATTTACTGTTGAAATAAATAGTAAAAAGTTAAAATGTACAGTAAAAGTAAAAACACAGTAAAGGATATTGACAGGTCATCAAAGTAAAAGTGTATCAGTGTCAAAGAGTATCAGATGAAAACCCAAAGTGACTAAAGCCTCCAACATGAAATTTCAAACAACAAAGAGCATAAAGGGCTAAAAATCAAACCATAAAGGCCAATAGTACCATAATAAATGGGACATCATGAAAGTAGTTCAATAGCCATCTCTATCTTCTTGCAAGAATATATTTTTATTTCCTAGATTAAATCTCAAGTTAGTTTGAGATATTTTGTAATAAAACTTTTGTATAAATACTTCACAATTCAAAGTATGTAAGGTGGATTCCTAGACATTTCTTTAGAAGTTTGATCAAGAGACTTTAAAGCTATTGTATCATTGACTGAGCCAACAAGATGGATTGATGAATAAAGACAAGATATTTCATAGGATTCATGGGTTGAGCAAAGTGCATACAAGTATTTGCTCATGTTTTTGTTATCTTTCTTAAAGTTTTTCCACAATATTTAATGTATTTCTGAATTTGATTGCTATAACTGGAACGATATCTCAGAATTTGTTTAATTACACTCTGTTTTAACAATTATGCTTATAATTGTTTTCAACTGATATCTAAGTAAAGGAATTCTTAATTGCTCCTTAGTTTAGGTTGTTTCTTGCTAATCTAGATCAAAGGATTCTTAATTGACCTTTGCTTTTCATTAACCGCTATTCCTCATTTAAGTCCCAGTTTGAGAACCCTTAATTTCTCTCTCACACTGATTCAAACCATTTCACCCCCCTGTTCCAAAGACCCACACTTTACTCTGTTAGCTTTCCCTTTGAACATTCCCTTTAGTGAGTTGATCCAGTTTTGCTGCCATTCTATTGACTCCATAGCCCAATGGTCTAGAGACATCATTCTATCCATCTGTTTAAAGAATCCCACCACCCAATCTCAAATACAAATTAAAAATCCCCCTAAACATTCATAACTAGCCTAGATTCACATAACTAAATCAAAGCTAAATGATATAGAGAGAGCCCTCTCTGAGCCTAGGTTGGCTAGAGTATATGCTCCAAAAGTGGTTTGTGGTTACCTTAGTGATTTCTTTCTTTAACCTTGAGAAATTACTGAGTGATAAAAACATCCATGAATGGAGACATCAACATCGCCTCATGAGGTTTGAAATACTTGATGAGTTGTTGAACGAATGGTTCACCAAGTCATTCGTAAACGAATTCATTGCAGATATAGCAATGGGAGGTTGTGTTATTAAAGATCAAGCCATTTCCCATGCACAATATTTGGATTTGGTTTATTCCCAGTCTAACACTCTATATGAAATTTTGCCTAATGCTCCAAGGAAATATTCATATCCAACATATTCAAAGTCTTTAGACATACCACCTATTTATGGTATAATTGGATCTGTATCTCAAAATTCCACTAAAGCTTCTTTGAAGCAAAAATCTGTTTCAAATACTAGTTCCAATTCTCCTTCCAAAAACCCCTTGAATCCTGGTAAAACCTCTAAGGTTAATTCCATCCAGTCTACCATGGCAGATAAAGCCTCCAAAGGTAAGAAAAATGGGAAATGTAAAGGAAAATCTGATACCCCGAAATGAGATTCTCCTAAGCCATCTGTTGAAGATGTCTCCAAATGTAAGCCTAAATATCATTACCTCATTTGTGAGGAATATCATTACACCAAGGATTGTCCCTGTCATGCGAAAGTTAGTAGCTTATTGAAAGGGACTCCGGATATATTGAAAGAGCCATTTCCATCTCAGTATACTCAGTTGGTAGACCAACCACAATCCTCTACCTCTTTAGGTTCTTAGGTTTTCATGAGTGGTATGGTGCCAATTTTTGTTTCCACCAAGTCGAAGGATTATAAAACTCCTCAAAAGAAGATGGTGGAAAAGGAAGCCATTGATGCACCTTCTACTTTCGCTCCATCTACTTCTAGTCCTCTCCATATTGAGAGACATAATAATGAATCTATCATTCGACCGCCTCCTAAAGGTGTGCTTTAGAACATGGAAAATTTTAGGGGTGAATGTTTGCCCTTAGGTGAAATTAAGGGGTTTTAAATTTTTAGTGGGCAAATATTTTGTATCATAGTACATTTTTACAAATCGTCTCAAATATCCCACCTTATTTTAAGGGAGAGGGTAAAAAAGGTAACTTTAGCCCTTGGAATTAGGAGTTATAACCTTCCATTCGCCATAATTTTCAAGAATAGGTTGTATTTAAGTGAATCCTATGGGCCAAATACCATATTTATAAAAGAGGTATGGTAAATTAATAAAAATATAAATAAATGAGAGGTATGGTAAATAAATAAAACGTTTTTGATATTTACTCAATAAGCCACCTTATATACATGCAAGGGTGTAAACAAATAAAAATATAAATAAAGTGGAGGTATGGTAAATAAATAAAACCTCTTTTTATATTTAGTCCATAACCCTATTTCTATTTATGAAGGATCAAAAAACAAGTTTTATTTAAGTGAATCCTATGGGCCAAATACCATATTTGTAAAAGAGGTTTGGTAAATTAATAAAAATATAAATAAACTAGAGGTATGGTAAACAAATAAAACATTTTTTTTTTTATATTTACTCCATAAGTCACCTTATATTTACAAACACTCAAAAAAACGTTATATTTAGGTGAAACCTATGGGAAAAATACTACGAGCCAAATACCATGGGCTAGATTATTATTAATACCATGCAAAAAAACATTATTAACCCTAATACTAGTATTAATAAAAATAAAAATGGCACATGGTATTGACCCATGGTATTCACATGGAATGTAGCCTATTTAACTGGGGGCTTTAAACCAACATAGATCATCCTTACTGTGGATCTACTAAGCCCCGAGAGGGATCAAATATCGTGATATGCAAATTAGCATAGAGTGAAAAAATATTTGATCCCTCTCGGGGCTGGTGATCAAGAGTAAAAATGGATCTTGTAATTTAATGTCACTTAAACATTTTAACTTCGTTAAAATAAAAAAAATAAAATAAAAATCAGTTATTAATTTTATTAATTTTTATAAATTACTAATAGTAATTTTTAAGCTCTAGGTTTATGATAACCCATGGTATTGACCCATGGTATTCATGTGAGCATAGACTATTTAAAGGGAAAATTCTATCATTTTAGATCCATCTTAATTCTGGCTCTACCAAGTGCTCAGAGGGATAAATAGATTTCATCCCCATAAGAGTGGTAGATGTGACCCAAGTGCTCAAAGGGATAAATAGATTTCATACCCCTAAGAGTGGTAGATGTGGAGTTAAGATGGATATAGGTTGGTTTTTATGATAATGAAGATATTAAATAGACTTAGGAAATTATATTGTAAAAACATATTAACGTGAATGGTTAAAGCTACATTTAGTCACTTCGCAAAATTTAGTAAAAAATACCAATATCTCCATTAATGTTGGTTTTTAACTTTTTATGATTTAACAAAAAAATTCAAAACAATGAAACCTTATCGCTCTTTCTGCATCACTTAGGAGAAGATTTCTCGCAAATTTTCAAACATTCTCAATATGATATCTTCATGAAAAAGTTTGGGTACTGATGTTGGATTAGTTGCTTGAAAAATAAGCTTTCTCACAAATTTTCAAACATTCTCAATATGACATCTTCATGAAAAAGTTTGGGTACTGATGTTGGATTAATTGCTTGAAAAATAAGATGGTTTGTACAACCTTTCATCTTCTGTGCTATTCTTAGTTTGTCCTAATAATCTGTAGAGGTTGGAGCCACTGCACCATATTTTCCTAAAGGGTGGATATTGTTCACCAAAAAGGAAATTAATCGACATGTTACAAGGCTGTTAAAAAATACGAGACCTATGAGGGTAGTAAATTATGCTAATAAGCAATTTAGTTGGGGAGAAACGCAATTAAATTTTATTATTTAATTGAAGATTTCTAATTAAAATAATAATAAATTTACATTTATATATTCATATATTGATTGGAAGGATTCTCACAATGGTCACTTCTTTCAATTAGATCCCCTTCAAGCCTTTGGGATACCTAATACTTTCTTATATAATATAGTTGGGGCTTGCTACTTGTTGGCGTGTTGGGTTAACAAACTTGATGTGTTCTTTTTTATCTCGCAGTTGAAGTCTATGGAATAAGAAAGAAATTTGATAACTTGAAAAAGGTTGTAACTTGACAAAAGTTGTAGAGAAAATATTAATCTCTCCTACCTTGACAAAACTCGTTGTCAATATCAACACCTACAAGAACTTTGTTGTGGAATATTATCAAAACTAATAGAAGGATATGAATGAGTGTATTGTAAGAACCTTGACAAACACGACCACTGAAACTTGGAAAATTGTTTGTAGGAAGAGAAAATTATGTTTCTTTTCTCCAAACATGTATGTTAGTATATTACAATTTAATGAATATGTTTTCTTATTATCATATATGGTTTCATACTTTAACAAAACATTCGCCAAGACTTCACAATGTTTTATTATTCAGTAAAATGTTTTCTAAGATCTTACAACATTTTATAATTAAGTGAAAGATTCTCCATCATTGTACAAGATAATATAATTTGGTGAGAGATTCGCCAAAAAAATTATATATACATATTATATTATTGATAAAATTGCCTCCCATTTTTCCTATGTATCATGGGGATTAGCCCATTTATTTTATATATAAATTTAGGGTGGTTCTTAAAATTTTCCTTGCTTTAGAAGTCATCCTATAATCTAAATGCTAGAGCTACTCAATGTTACAGTATTGTTAAAGATTTAGCTCAAGCGCCCTTGATGATGTTTTGCCTTGGAAGTTATCCAAAGTTGTCCAATGCAATGGAAATATTTATTGTATGCTATAGGTGGTATCGACTGTGCCGATTCAAATTTTATCACTTCCGATCTGGAAAACCATGTACCCCGTCTTCCTCATCAAATTTCATTTTTGATTCAAGTCATTATAAAGGAAAGATGATTCATCAGAATGTCATTGATGAGGGTGTTTCCACCTGCATCATGTTTGTTTCATCTTGGAAAGCCATTTGATCTCCACCTCTCAACTAGTCCCAAAACATTTTAGAAGCCTTTGATGGTAGAGGCTCCCATCCTTATGGTATTCTCACAAGTTTTGCCATCACCTTGCAAGGGAAAGCTATCGAATTATAAGTAGAAGTCGTAGATGAAAATTTGAATTACAACCTTCTACTTGGGTGAAGTTTGAATCATGCCATTTTTTGTGTGGTTTCCTATTTGTTCCATGTAATATTTTTTCCTCATGAAGAGAAAATTGTCACCGTCGATCAATTGTCATTTTTCTCTTCCAATGCTTCGAATGGAAATGTCCCATATGTGGGAAATACCGATATTCCGCATGAGAGCATGGGGCAGGCCTTTTCAAATATTTTGATTTAATGGGAAATTTTTCTCTCCCACCTCCACATATTTCTTTGATCAACATGATATCTACCTTAAATGATCTATGGATCATCCCTACTCCAGATCAAGCTAAATCTTTCGGTGATGCTATGTCGCTAGGTCTTTTAGAACAAGCTTATCAAGAAATTGTCTTGGCTTCGGTGGTTGACTTTCCATAAATGCTTGTGTCAATGCATCATTGATCTTAATGATCCTTGATCTATTGAGTGGATTAAATTTGATTATGCTCGTTTTACTTTTATGATTTATTGTATCTTTGGCCTCTTGTGTAGGTATTCAAGCATTGTGAATAGTAAGGACTAAGCCTGAGGAGTGAACGATCAAGATATTTAATAAGAGAGTACATTATAACATCAAAATGAGGTAGGTCTCCTTCCTCTTCTCTGATTTGAATTGTAATTTAGGAAAGTGTATTATAGATTGTCACGTTGGTTGCTAGTCCCACTCATTGGGCTAGATGGATCATCTCTGTCCATAGATAGGATTACCTAGACAACAACCTCTCACAATACTAATGGATTCACCTCCGCATCCTACATTTGGCCTATCATTCATTCACATCATATATCTCATTTGCAGCACTTCACCCACTCCCCTGAAACAAAGACCAACCAACAGGGTCCCCACCCTCCATAGATACATTACACCTTCACATAGGTCACTATCATCATGGCTCACCCATCTCCGTGGATGTACATCCAAACCCTCCCCTATTCTTTTGTCAAGTGTACAAATATGTTTTCAAAAAAAAAAAATTCTCCCATCCACATATCAATTTTACAATTCATGGCCTTCAACTTCTTGTGTCTCTAATCATATTTGGTCACAGCTCATCAAAACATCACCCCATTTTTCATTTCCATCAAAAAATACTTACACCCATCCTAGAAATCTTACTGACTCGAGGATCATTAGAAAGCATGTGTATTACCACCACCATTTGGATATTAAGATCTGACCTCAAAATATCTATCCATATCCTCCAATTTTGATAGCTCTCATTATCATGACTATATGATCAAACTTGTTACGATATATTCATATCTCACATTGATTTCCCAACTCACAATGTCAGTGGATGACACCCCTTTCCTATCGACATCACCAAATATATTTTTGGAAAGAGGAAGTACCTTGGATAATCCATCCCTTAATAGAGATATCATTGGGTGGAACATTTGTTACACAAAATATTCACTGTCTTTGTACTCTCCATTCCATGATCCTAGAGTACCTCTATAGTCAACCCTACATGCTTCCCCTTCATGAAGAAACTCCCATTGTGTCCCTCTTCTTGAGCAAAACAATTCCCTTTTGCATAACTGCCCAAAAATATTCTGTTTTTCCCAATTTACAAGATTGACGATAATGACCAGTGTCCTCCTCGCACCGATATGCATGGATTAACATTGTCCCTAGCACCGACCAGAGCGACTGAGCCTTGTTCTAGTCACACCGATCCTCTTTTGGAAATTTTTTTAAATAAGGAGCCAAAGCTTCCAGCTCTAGAAGCTTTGTAATAGAAGTTTGGTAAATGGTTGGGCCGGATGGAGTCGAGGATGTCTGTTTGGGTTCCTTTCCCCTATTAGGATGGAAATAACTCAAGAGATAAGACCTTCTCCCTTGAGAAGAGGAACCATCTCCCATCCATTCATGCTATATAAACCTCTGTTTTTCCCAAGTACAAGCTAGTGTTAATGTTGATATGCTAGTGCTACTTAAGTTTGGAGTAATCAACAAGTTATTCATAGTTGTAGCTCTCTAGTTGTGTGTGAGGGAGATGTGTGAATTTGGTTTAGTGTGAAGATTAAAGGGAAGAGAATTAAAACTATCATTGTTGAGGCCACCATGGAATGCTAACAGAAGTGTGTGGGAACCTGGTTTTGTCGAAGGAGAACAACAACATTAAGACAACAATTGTAATCTCTTCTTGATTTAATATATATGCAACTATCGATTGATTTCCTACATAATGTGTCATCTCACATGTTTATGGCTTAATGCTTCTTGAACTATTAAGTAGGTTGAATTACAATTTATCTATTATCATGATTGTTGTTCGATGTTGCTTACTTGTTTCAGGTGTTCGAAGAAGGAAACAAGAGATAGCTGGAGCGAGAAAACAAGGTCATCACCAAACAGGATAAGCGTACTAAGAGGTAGGCCCTATTATTGGTTCTAACCTAAGGAAATATTCCATAGAATGTCTTGTTTGTGGCTATATCCACTATCAAGCTAGAGGAATTTTTTTTGTCTGCACTTATAATTTTACTTCACCACAAATTGGTGACTCTGCTGGGGGCCAATCCTTGTTTTTGCTTGATTTTAATTCCATGGTTTTTGTGTGAACTTTTCTAGTATCACCATTTCCATTTAGTTCTATCTTCTTTGTCTTGTTTACTACTCTGGGTCTGAAATTTACAGTAGCAAGTCTGGTCTCAACCTCTGCATTTTTTATTTTTATTTTTTCCTTGCATCCTTGGTCAATGCACTTATTTCGTTGACAGTGACGTCGATAAAAGAGATATACTCAGAAATAGTTGTGTCGAACCCCCTCTAGCACTTGTTATCAATTAGGTAGTTGTAGCGATGCTTGTACGTGAATATTAGTGTTCATCCCAGATGTCCACCAGTGTGTCTTTCTCTCTTGATTTCTTCCTTGTAGCTTGTTTACGTTGTGTTCTCCTTAACTAGAAAGATTCATTTAGCTTGGTTTGGGTGCTTGCTTGGTTTAGCCCATGCTCTGATGTGTTACCTCTGGCCCTGTGTGAAGTTATTTTTTGTTTTTTCTTTGAATCCCTCGATCAACGCTAATTATCTGTTAGACAGTCACACCGATTAGGCCATCAATGCTAGTTGTAGTATTGGTCAGTTGTGCTAGTTGTGCCTATCGACGCTAGTTGTCAGTTAGGTAGTCACTCTGGTCTCTGAGTTAAGAAAAAATTAGAATTTTTCCCATTCCAGTGCCAGTGTGTCTTGACCCTCAAAATCTCTTCTTCCTCCTAGAGGTGATTAGAATGTTTTGTTTGCTAGTTTTGATTGATTGATTGGCTTGAAGCTTCATTGTTTGATTTTTTTTGTTGAGTTTTTTGGATGGTTTCTATGACCCTCAGGCATTTAGGTTAATTACCATTCATTTGTTTGTTTACTCATTATGTCAAGTTGCTGATTTGATGCTTCATTCAATCCATATTTCAGTTACAAAGTCTTCATTGCTTCATTTTCAATTGAATGAGTGAAAGAGTCTCGTTTGTTCTCTTATTTCAAGTGTCTCTTTTCTATTTCCAAGCATAAATTACATTGCATGGTTTTTTGACTGAAGAATTTATGTGTTTGGTTTGTTCGATTCAAGGAAGAAGTTTCCTTTAGTTTCATTTATCATGCTTTGGGTTTGATCGATGCTTGTTTGTTCGGAATTGGGAAAATTTTCATTAAAGTGCTTCATGTGAAAGATCATTTTTCATTTTATGAAAAGAAGAACATCATTCTAATTTACTTAAGAAAAAATATTGCATTAGTAGCATTATTAAGAAGATAGAATTGCATCATCATAGGCATGGAAATGAAATGAAACTTATTTTGTTGTTAAGGGAATATTAAGTGCATTTAGGACATATCTTAGTGAAATATTTCATTCTTTGATTGTTGCATTGATTGTGTGCTCTCTATCCCTCAATTAGTGTTGATTTTCATCGAAGACAAAAATCTCTTTTCTCATATATCTGCATGTAGGTGTTTTTTTAGATGATAATGGTAGGGCCTTGTAATTGAAACCTAATTCAAGATCAACTGTTAAAGTTTATTGAATTAACCTAATGAAGCATTGAAACTTAACACTCACATTTCATGGTCTCAGCTAGAGATGTGTTCCAGCGTCTTTAAACCTAGCAACTGTCATTTTCCTCAGTGATAGACAATGCTAGTATGGACTTGTGCTCCCTGTACCATCATGTATATGAAGGGAGACCCTAGTAGGTTTGAAATCCTTTATCCATACAAAGTTGAGTCTGCCACCTTGTAAATGCGATACACTGAACACAAAATTTGAAGAGATTTTCTTCCCATAATTCTCGGTTTGCCAAGAGGTATTCAGCAATTCATGATTAGCTGGTAATCCTTTTGCCTAGATTATCCGAAGCAACAATTTTGGTATTTTTGACTCGTTAAATTTAAAATATCGTCGAGCACTTGTTCTTTGAAGCTCGTTAACCTCAAAAGTGACTAGAGTCACCTTTTTCCCTTTTCTCGGCTCTTAAAATATGAAAAGGCAAAGTTTTGTTTCAGTGTCTTAAAATTATCTGCCCACAAAATATTCCTGGTTAAAGTTATGTTCCTTAGTGATTCTTTTGGGTCGATTCCAATGGAAACATTCCCAGAGTCTACCAGTCAAATATTTCCCTCATATTGGAATCGTGGTCCTTTTCCTTCTTTTGGAAACGCTGGTGCTCCTTAAATGGCGTCATTGTCCCTTCCTGGGTTAACTATTGGTCTACTTGTCTGGTTTTTTCGACCTTGGTGGTCTCAGGTGTCTTGACTCCTGTCCGAATGTCCCCTTAATTCGAATCACATCACGATGATTCTAAGGTTGACCTCTCCCCTTCTTCCCCTGTTTCTTCCTCTTCCTCTTCTAGTTTTCCTGGTGAAAGTTTGAAATCCAGTAACCAGGAGGCTAAGAAGAAGATGAAGAAGATGAAGAAGAAGAAGTCAGATAAGTGAGAGGCCAACCGTGCAACTATTACTCCGAATGCACCTCCTATAGACAAACCTTCTGATCCTCCATAGAAGGTTAGATTCCGTTGCAAGCTGTGTAAGGGTGACCATCTCCTTCGAGATTGTCCTGGCATTTCGAGAGTTTTAGAGGTATGGTCTCAAGACCTGAATTGACCATCCCCGTCGACCTCTAGAGATCATGTCGATGTTGTGCCTTCAGCTAATGATGGTAAGAAGAAGGGAAATATTAGATTCCCCTGTAAGTTATGTGAAGGGATGCATCTTCTTCACCTTTTTCCTCTTATGAATAAAGCTTCCAAAGTTTTGGAAAACATTGCAACTCCTCAACCCCAAATTCTTGTTGGTTATCAAAGGCTTTCTTCTACTCTTCTTGAGCATGACTCTTTTGTGTCTATTCCTGACCAACCACTGGTCGAAAAGAGTGTCGACTTGGCTCCACCTTTAGTTATTCACTCTGTTCCCAAAGAGATTAGTGATCATATTTCTCATGTTCTTCTCATCTCATTAGATTCCCATGAATCAAAGAGTGACCCTCCCATGTTGGTTGTTTAGGAGAGTCCTTCTCCTATTCTTGTACAACATGGGGACAATCATATGATACCCCCACCAAGTAGTTTTGTTGCTTCTTTTTATTGGAGTTAATTGACTACATTCCACCTCCCATCTTATGTGCCTTTCCATATCACAATACAAGC
The DNA here is from genome assembly GCA_000404065.3 of Pinus taeda. Taxonomy (NCBI): domain Eukaryota; kingdom Viridiplantae; phylum Streptophyta; class Pinopsida; order Pinales; family Pinaceae; genus Pinus; species Pinus taeda. The sequence goes on from APFE031185405.1 coordinate 188,142, forward strand.
CTATAATATGGTAGTACATGACACTCTATTAGATGAAGGTGCATCTGTGAGCATTATGTCTTCTACTACTTAGCAAGCTTTGGGTTCCCCATAGCTTGTGCCTGTCACTCGAAATCTGTTGGCCTTCAATGGAGGAACTAGTCAGCCCTTAAGGATCCTTCTGAAATTCCCTATTGCTTTCGGAGGAAAGACCGTCTATATAGATGTGATGGTAGTCCAAAGTATGTTAGATTTCAATCTTCTCCTTGGACGTGACTATGTTTATGTCATGGGAGCTCTTATTTCTTCACTTTTTCGTGTGGTTTGTTTTCCACATGAAGGGAGAATAATGACCATTGATCAATTGTCATTCATTGGTCACCAAGCGCCTCCTTTACAACCATCATCCCCTATCGACTCTTGTTTGCAAGCAGTACCTTCCCTGCCACAGGTTAATTATGTGGCTACACATTCCGTCTCCACATCTACTAATGATCACACATATGGTATTGTACATTATGTATTGGGGGCATTGGAACCCGATCTATCTTTGGTACCAAATGACACATATTCCTCTCAGAGTGTGGTTCTTTCATTTAGTGAAGACCTCTTGGGAGCCATGTTATCGTATGGTCCATGATCAGATTTCGAGGATAGTTTGTTCCTGTGTTAACCTTGTTAAAAAATGAAACAGCATGTGGAGTAGAGTTCCTTGTCTTGTGTCAAGCTCTTTAAAAAATGAAACAAGAGATGTGGAGCAGAGTTCCTTGTCTTGTGTCAAGCTCCTTAAAAAATGAAACAAGGGATGCAGAGCCTCGTTCCTTGTCTTGTGTCAAGCTCGTTAAAAAATCAAACAAGGGTCTCCAGGATCATAACACAAGGCCAAGCTCGGGGGGCGTGTACCTCAATTGAGTCATTATGCTGGGGCATGCAAACTTATAAAAAGCATATTTTTCCATTTCAAGCTTGTGTAAACATGAAACCGAATCCAAGTAGAGTTCTCCATGGTTCAAGCTTGTGTAAAAATGAACTCGTGCCTGATTTAAATCTCATGATTTCCTTTTTTATCAGCTAATTTTTGCTAGATGAGCCTTGGTTGTTTCATTCCATCACCACCATCTCTTTGGCCGATCATATGCTTTCACTTGGTTGTTTTTCCTTCCGTGAGGGACCACAACGATGAGTGGTTTTATTAGCTAGCCTCTTGACCATTACATGTTTTGAGCATTTCCACCATTGCCGGAACACGTTGCTCCCCTTTATAGCACTCGTTCCTCTAGGATGAGTTACCTTTAAGCTCTTTTCTGAATTGTAAAAGATGAAAATATTACTGAGTATTTTTCCTTTTCTGACTCATAAAAGAGAATAAGAATGGGGGGTTTGCTTTCAAGCTCTTTTTTGACCCTTTAAACATGAAAATATTGCTGAGATCTTGTCGTTTTGAACTCGTTAACGAATGTGAAACGTTGTGTGCCTAGTATACATTTACCCCTTTTTCGGGTTGGGATGAACTATTTATGAAAAAGGCACTCCTTGATTGAAATGGTGAAGCGGTTCTGTCAAGTATTGTTTTCTACCTTTTGAGGCTTGAGAGACACAAATGTATGAAAAGGGACCATGTGGAGTTTTATTTTCCATGTCTTTTTCAAACTCTCTAAACATGAAAAAGATATCTAGTTTCACCTTTGTTAGACTTGTTAAAATATTAAATGACATTGGATTCATCACCATGATGAACATGGGATTCTCCTTCCTAGGGATCGTTAAAATTACTAGGTCGGATTCATCCAAAGGATGGAATTACAGTGCAAGCATATGCTATCCCCTTCAAGTTTGTGATTAAAAAATAATTGGGGTACCTGCCAAGAATGGTGGGGGAAAATTTGGAAATTTGATCAGTCGTATCGGCAGCTCACTCTTTAACATGACACCTTTTGCTTCGTGTCGGGTTGGGATATCCTCACTTCACCTTCGACTGTCCTGGGTTGGACTGTTTATTTTTTTCCTTCCATTTGATCTTTGTCACATCATCATGACCACTGATCCTCTGGATCCATAAGCTACCAAACGTCTAGCGGTGTCGTCGATATGTTCAATAGTTGTCCTTCTATAGTTACACTTATGCCTGATTCTCTGTATCATGCAAAATCATTTTGCATCCTTTTGTCTCGTGTCGATGATGTGGGATACATTATGCCTCTCCTTCAACATGGTCACTTCTTATTGACTTCAGTTCATTATCTGGGAAGTTAACCGAGAGACTTCCTTCCAGTACCTTAGAGCTTGCATGCCCTAATGGCAAGTTATTTGCACTCGATGACAAGTTCACGTCATTGGATTTCGATTGAGTGATTTCAAGGGTGTTTGACTACAATTCCTTTATTCAAATTTCGTGAATTGTGTTGATAGTACCTTGAGGACCATTGTCATTATTGGTGGTTTCTCCCATGCATGTTAACAATTTACATCATTGACTGGTAATCAAGCGATTTTCTAGCATGTTCAATGTCAAGACATCTATTGAATTTAGGCTTCTGTGATCCATATCAAATTTTTGAAGATTCTTCGGCCAAAATCACATAGAGATACTTTTGTTGACACATTTCAAACCAACCAGTGTGGTTCATTGTTAGGACAAGTTGAATGAGCAGATCTCGCTTTGCATATTAAATAGATAGGGTAGAATATCCAATGATCCAATTTTACTAGACAAGGTAATGGCTAAAATGACAACAGCTAGATTTGACTATGATAAGGGATAAAAACTTTATTTATTTATACGTTATAAATGTAAGAGGACCATTATAAATATATATTAGAATCATAAATTAAATTATTTTCAAAATTACTAAAAATAGAGTGAACCATAAATATATTTAAAATAAATTAACCTAAAATAGTTAGAATAAGTAAAACAAAAATACATTAATTTAAAATTGTCAGATAAAGTTCTTATATAAATATTAGTTA
>APFE031185405.1:192644-221281 GCA_000404065.3 Pinus taeda
ATTAATTCTAATTTAATTCTATCAATTAATTATAAAATAAATTAAGTTTAAGAGTGAATAAATACTAGAGAATTCAAAAAACTAACATATTAAAAATTAATTAAAAGCTTATTGAAGGGAGGGGAAGAAAAGGAAGAGAACGACTAGGAGGAGAGGGTTGAGACATAGCAACTGCTTATCTTCCAGCCATCCTCTCTATTGAGATTGTTCAGCCTTTTTTCAATCTCAAGGGCTTCCCTAAACTTCCGATGATGGAATTGCGGCACTCTAGCAATCACACTAGCTTCCTTGATGCAAACATGATGATTGGTTTTCTCCACATGCTCTGCTAAAGTAGAAGACTTGGTCCTCATATGCTTAACGTCGGCTGTGTGCTCACTAATCCTTTGATTAATGGAACGACCAATCTCACCAATATAGGGGGTCCCACATGAACAAGGAATAATATAAACCCCTTTCATGTCCTTGGGGTCAATAGGATCCTTCACAAATCTGAGGGACTTATGAATGGTGTTAAGAGGCCTAAATGTTGTGGGGACATTATGCTTCTTAAGAACCCTCACAATCTTGTCCGTGGTCCCTTGAACAAACGGAAGATGTGCACCAGGAATCCGATCTTTAGGTCCTCTTTTGGTTAACAAATTCTTAGCAGCTTTGAGGAAAGCCTTTTGTCCCAAGTGTCTGCTGTAACCATTCTCCACAAAGACAATAAGGAGATGGGATTTCTCCTCCTCGAAGCTCTTTTCATTAGAGATCCTTAAGGCCCGAGTCGCAAGGGTGTTGAGAACCCCCAATTTCTGGGTTGGGAAATGGTGGCAACTAGCATGAAGATACTACTCCGTATGAGTTTTCTTACGAAACACTCGGTGGGAGAGGGAACCATCCTTATCCTTAGAGATAAGAATATCTTGAAGGAAAGGGAGGAAACCATTGAATTCTTCTTCCTTAGTGAACTTAATAGCCGAAGACTAACTATTGAGATGGTCGAAGAAGAGATCCAACTCCTCTTGGCCATGAGACCATATGACATTAGTGTCATCTACATATCTTTTCCAAAGCTTGGGTAGAAGGCGGGCTAAGTTTAGAGCTTTATATTCAAAATATTCCATAAAAATATTTGCAACTACAGGGGATAGGGGTGAGCCCATGGCAACCCCACAGGTTTTCTCAAAGAACTCACCTTCAAAACTGAAAAAGGTCGAAGTGAGGTAGATTTCAACCAACTGAGCAATATCAGGATTAGTTAGATGCTTGATCACTTCCATGGTCTCATTTGTAGGGGTGAACATGTAGAGGGAAAAACCATCAAAACTGATAAGAATGTCACCAGAGTCCAGCTTGATGTCCTTGAGCTCCTCAATAAAGGAAGTCAAGTCTTTAATGAAGGACCCTGTACAACCAACTAAGGGTTTAAGCTTTAAGGTATAGGGTCCTTCGTTAAAGACTCGGCTTCCTTTATTGAGGAGCTCAAGGACGTCAAGCTAGACTCTGGTGACATTCTTGTTAGTTTTGATGTTGTTTTCCTCTACACGTGCATCCCTATATATGAGTCCATGGAAGTGATCAAGCATCTAACTGATCCTGATACCACTCAGTTAGTTGAAGTCTGTCTCATTCGACCTTTTTCAGTTTTGAAGGTGAGTTCTTTGAGCAAACATGTGGGGTTACCATGGGCTGACCCTTATCCCCTGTAGTTGCAAATCTTTTTATGGAAGATTTTGAATATAAAGCTCTAAACTCAGCCCACCTTCTACCCAAGCTTTGGGAAAGATATGTAGATGACACTAATGTCATCTAGTCTCACAGGCAGAGGAGTTGGATCTCTTCTTCGATCATCTCAATAGTCAATCCTCGGCCATTAAGTTCATTAAGGAATAAGAAATCGATGGTTCCCTCCCTTTCCTTGATATTCTTATCTCTAAGAATAAGGATGGTTCCCTCTCCCATCGAGTGTTTCGTAAGAAAACTCTTATGGAGCAGTATCTTCATGCTAGTTCCCACCATTTCCCAGCCCAGAAATTGGGGGTTCTCAACACCCTTGCGACTCGAGCCTTAGGGATCTCTGATGAAAAGAGCTTCGAGGAGGAGAAATCCCTTCTTCTTAATATCTTTGTGGGGAACGATTATAGCAGACACTTGGGACAAAAGGCTTTCCTCAAGGCTGCTAAGAATTCGTTAACCAAAAGAGGACCTAAAGATCAGATTCCTGGTGTACATCTTCCATTTTTTCAAGGGACCACGGACAAGATTGCGAGGGTTCTTAAGAAGCATAATGTCCCCACAAAATTTAGGCCTCTTAACACCATTCATATTTCCCTCAGATCCATGACGGATCCTATTGACCCCAAGGACATGAAAGGGGTTTATATTATTCCCTGTTCATGTGGGACCCTCTATATTGGTGAGACTGGTCGCTCCATTAATCAAAGGATTAGTGAGCATGCAGCCAACCTTAAGCATATGAGGACCAAGTCTTCCACTTTAGCAGAGCATGTGGAGAAAACCAATCATCATGTCTGCATCGAGGAAGCTAGTGTGACTACCAGAGTGCTGCAATTCCATCATCGGAAGTTTAGGGAAGCCCTTGAGATTGAAAAAAGGCCGAACAATCTCAATAGAGAGGATCACTGAAAGATAAGCAGTTGTTGGGTCCCAGCCCTCTCCTCCTAGTTGTACTCTTCCTTTTCTTCCCCTCCCTTCAATAAGCTTGTAATTAATTTTTAATATGTTAATTTTTTGAATTCTCTAGTATTTATTCACTCTTAAACTTAATTTATTTTATAATTAATTGATAGAATTAATCTATTTTTATACATTAAATTAATATACATTTTAAACTTGATTATTAAATTATATTTCTAAGATCTGTAATTATTTTAACACTCTGATATTTTATTTTAAATCTCTTTGTCTGACTAATATAAAATTAATTTGTATTTTAAAAAATTATTAAAATATTTTTTACAGCTAAAAAAACTCTTTGTGTTAATTAAACATAATTTATTTATAATTAATTTATGAATGAATTTAAAAAACTATAAAAAAATAAATACTATTTAATTCTTATATTTGTCTAACCCTATAACTTTCTACAAAAAACTCTTTGACTATGGATATCAAAATTATTATTATTATTTTATTATTATTTCATTACTTTTTAATTAAAACTAATTTAAAAGTATTACTCTATTTTATAACCTATACTAATTAATCTTATATAAGAAACTTTATTGACAATTTTAAATTAATGCTATTTTTGTTTTATATTCTAATTATTTTAGGTTAATTTATTTTAACATATTTATGGTTCACTCTATTTTAGTAATTTTGAAAATAATTTAATTTATGATTCTAATATATATTTATAATGGTCCTCTTACATTTATAACGTATTAACTTATTTAAATAAATAAATTCTTTACCCCTTATCATAGTCAAATTAGCTGTTTTCCAGTCAAATCTAGCTGTTGTCATTTTAGTCGTTACCTTGTCTAGTAAAATTGGGTCATTGGATATTCTGCCTTGTCTATTTAATGTGCAAAGTGAGATCTCCTCATTCAACTTGTCTTGATGATGAACCACACTGGTTGGTTCAAAATGCGTCGACAAAAGTATCTCTATGTGATTTACACCGAAGAATCGTCAACACATCTATTCACATGTTAGAATTTGTACTTTGATCGGGTCATGTAGGAGTGCAAGACCTTGGGCTCAGATTACAAAAGTTGAAGTTGCAAGGTAGTGTGACATGATTGTGTTGATATACATGTCTATCTCAGATGGATGGCTGCCACCATACCATGAGTTGTCATATGTGATCCTTCTCATTATTGGATGGTTGCGACCATACCATCGTTTCGATATGATCCTTTTTATCGGATGGATGTGCCCATACCTGGGTCTATTTGCATGATCTTTCTCTAAATGGCTACATCCATCCCGTAATTCATGTATCATTTGACAGAGTTTTCAGTTGTGTATATTTATCTATACTTGCTTTCAGGTTTTCCAACTATAGACTCTGATTCCCCACACTGATTCATAAAGCATTTCATCCCTCACTCTAGTTCAACCTTCATGCTTTAGGGGGCATTTGTTACACAACATTTTTTCATTGTCCTTGTACTTCCCATTCCATGATCTTGGAGGACCTCTATAGTGAACCCCACATGCTTCCCCTTCATGAAGAAACTCCCATTGTGTCCCTCTTCCTGAGCAAAACAATTACCTTTTGCATCATTTCCCAAAAATCTTCTATTTTTCCTAGTTTACAAGACTGACACTAATGACCAATGTCCTCCTCGCACCGATATGCTGGGATTAAAACTATCCCTAGCACCGACGAAAGCGACTGAGCCTTGTTCCAGTCACGCTGATACTCTTTTGGAAATCTTTTTAAATAAGGAGCTAAAGCTTCCAACTCTAGAAGCTTCGTAACGAAAGTCTAGTAAATGGTTGGGCTAGATGGAGTCGAGGATGTCAGTTTGGGCTCCTTTCCCCTATTAGGATGGAACTGCCTCAAGAGATAATACCTTCTCTAGTGAGAAGAGGAACCATCTCCCATTCATTCATGCTATATAAACCTCCCTTTTTCCCAAGTACAATATAGTGTTAATGTTGGTGTGCTAGTGCTAATTAAGTTTGGAGTAATCAACAAGTTATTCATAGTTTATCTCTCTAGTTGTTTGTGAGGGAGAAGTATGAATTTGGTTTAGTGTGAAGACTAAAGGGAAGAGCCTTAAAACTATCATTGTTGAGGCTACCATGGAATGCTAACGAAAGTGTGTGGGAACCTGGTTTTGTCGGAGGAGAACAACAATGTCAAGACAACAGTTGTAATCTCTTCTTGATTTAATATATATGCAACTATTGATTGATTTCCTACATAATGTGTCATCTCACATGTTTATGGCTTAATGCTTCTTGATGTGTTAAGTAGGTTGAATTACAATTTTTTTGTTATCACGATTGTTGTTTGTTGTTGTTTACTTTTTTCAGGTGTTCGAAGAAGGAAACGAGAGATCGTTGGACTGAGCGAGCAAGGTCATCACCAAACAGGATAAGTGTACTAAGAGGTAGTCCCTTAATTTGTTCTAACCTAAGGAAATCTTCCATAGAGTGTGTTATTTTTGGCTAGACCCGCTATCAAGATAGAGGAATTTTTTGTGTCTGCACTTAGAATTTTACTTCACCACAACATTGGGAACCATTATTTCCTAGTGATGTCATCATTCCCCTTGACATTCGACATCAGCTCAATCATTCATGTCATGGTGGTGTTGTACTTAGTTAATGTTGCAATTTATTCACATAGTTGAATACCCTCATATCACTAAGCACCTCATTCAATAATGCTTATATTATGATGTGGGGGGGGTACCTATCGCCAAATACCTGTGCATAGCACAACACCCATCAACAAAGTCCTTCATGAAGATATGCATAGGAAAAAAATATTTTGCCTATTTGACTAGAAAGTGCCCCTAAGGGCTTCAACAATTTTCATCATCAACTATCGACACATCAAAAAACACCATGTTGACTGCACACAAATCAATTGTTATCTAATTGTAATCAGTTCCAATATGCCATAGTAATGAGCATAGTACATGCCCTCCTTGTATATACACACCATTATTGTAGTTTTTTTACCAAATCATGCGTATCATTCATACTTAGTCAAGGGTTTTTTCTCTACTCATCTCCGAAACAAGCTATCCTCTCTCTCTAAAAGTTAATCAAACTCTCCAAAGGAAATGAAAACATGATGTATTTTGGCTATATGTTTTCTCCTAACCTCATACATCAGGGAGCAACTATTAACACTGAAAAATCATACACTTGCTAGTACAATCCAGAAGACATTAAAAGTGTCTAGCAAGATGCACACATGGACATTTTTCCAGTTGAATACATTATGGAGATTCAAAAATCAAAAGCTTTCATAAGGTCCAAAGTTTATAAACGAAATCAATTAAATTCATGTGTAGTTTTCTTCAATACATTCACACGTGTGACATATCCTAAAAAATCTGCACGGCTGTAGAAAAGATGACTCAGCAGTCTGGGACCAATCTACACACTTGGAGCCAATTTCTTTATATGATATGGGCCTAGTACAACTTAATTCGAGTCACCTTGGAGAAGTAGAACCCTCAATTGAATCCTCTTGTCCTACTCATGTGTCTTTATCATAGATGTAACAGAGAGGGAAGAGGGATTCAAAAACTCTATATAAATAGGCCATGGGAGAGCCAAAAAGAGGAAACATTATTATGCTGGCCAATTTGTTGTTTGAGAAAACCACCATTACATTGTTGAAACCAAGGAAGTGAAGAGCACTAGAATTTTGGCCAAATTTCTTCTAAACAACCCAACATCATAGTGACTAAAGAGGAATCCACCCTTCAAAAAGTCTTCACACTTATTTGAGAGAGAGGAAAAAATTACAAAGAGATTGAGGAAAAGAAACCCCCTTGCTGAGGATTTTTGAGCTCCCTAGTTCAAAGAATTCTCTTCAAGTGTTTGATATTCTAATTGTATTCAACCTCGACCCCTAGCAATCAATAAAGGGAGATTTTCCATATATTATTGATGTGTTTGCTCCATTTGAGATTTTTTTTTGTTTATGCACCTCTCTGTTTGAGTTTATGTTTATGAATGCATTGTTTCCACTATTTAAAATGTTGTGTTTATTTAAGTCTGTCCATTAACAACACCAATTTTGACTGTGATCATTTGAAGGTAAAAATACACTGCTAAGGGGGTGTTTTTTGGTAGACTTGTGCTCCAAAAACACTACAGCACTAGGTTAGGAAGGAGATAGAAGAATACTTGGAGCAGCTAATATGGATCTCCACCAAGGAATATTTGGAGGTGAATAGACATAACATGTAGAACTACATCAGTGGCCCTATCCAAGTGCAACAATTTTTCTCATGCTTTAGAAGGAAGTTGAAACTAGTTCCAAAGCATTGTACTTGGATTCCATGGAAGCTAGAGTCTACTTCCATCCACATGCCATCACACAATTTAGGGATGTGATCACACGATACCAAGCTTGGCACTGATACGTGACTAAGAGACATCAATTAGAAGTTGCTAAGCTGGAGTTCTCACAATATCAAGAATGATAGTGTTTTGTCTTGTTAGATTGTTTAGTTGGATCTACCATATTTTGTATTAAATGGATACGAATGTAAATTACAATATTATTTATCATTATTTTGTAAGTTGAATTCCAAGTGTGAATATTGGAATGTGAAGAGTCATGATGTAATGTAATGAACTATTTTGTAATGAAGTTGAAGAGTCACCCCATATCGTTATAAATAGAACTTCATAACTCTTGTAAAGGGATTTTTGGAGCCAATATTTTTGCTAGGCTTAGGCTTAGATTCGAGAGATTGGGAGTTTTTGAGAGACATGGCTTTTCCATACTATAGAGGAAGTATATTTCTTTGGAGGAGAAGGTGATGTTGACTTCATTTTGCACTATTGGGGCTAGTGGTCCATTAATGGTCTATGTCTAATTGGAAATTTCACTTAATAAAATCTTAGAGCTGGTAGGTTTTCATGCATATGTTGTAAATCTAGTAGGAATATTCTTATTATGTTGGCAATGCATGTTATTTAACTTATTCGAATAAATATGAATTATTTTGTTTGCATTGGTATAAATCTTGTTGAATGTGTGCTGTTGTATTATTTCATCACTATTAACTTGTAAACTATTTCACATATTATATTGTGATGTCATTATTTTAGTGTGTTCCTTCCAAGTTGCATACTATTACAGGATTTTAAGGGGCTCAATTATTTTCTCTTTTGCTGTGGTAGAGCCTTCATGCATCACAGTTGAATCTCTATAGGGTCACACACTTGTTTTCACCAAAGTCACTATACACCACTCTATGCATAATTGCAGCAAAGACATATCATTAAAACCCATTGCAATGAAAATCGGGCTGTACTTCAGATGGGATGCCTACACCAAAAAATGTGAAGTCTAATTGGGAATTCATATCAATAAAATCCCGTGAATGTTTACAGGTCCAGCAACATCAACAGGACCATGTAGGAGGATTGATCCCATGGGAGCAGTACAATCAAATGCTTGTAGAGGCTAGGATAAGATTTAATTCCTCCCACATGAAGACCTCCTCCTTAAAGGGAAATATAGTATTTAACTCTCTAAGGAGAGATTTCCAACTACTATGGCTGGTGAGGAACTTGTTTCACACCAAACCAAATTGTGTAGGACTCACATGTTTTATGATAGCATATCAAAGTTTGTTTCTCTCTCCTCTACTGAGCCCAGAACTATGGAAGAAATGTGATCAATTCATCAACCCTCCACAACTCCATATGATCAACCCAAAAAATCTTCCTCAAGAACCTCGCCAGTGGAGATGAATATGTTTCTAATCGTGTCAATCATGACACTTTGTTGTTTTATGATTTGTAAATATTCCATTTCGAGAAATGAACTCAAGTTAGTTAGGGTTTAGTTAGTACAAATGTGCAAGTAGCACAATCGCACCATTTTTGTTATGATGAATCAATAGGAGATGAAGAAAGAATATTTTGTAAGGGGGTACTCATCCTAAGATCCTCTAAAAACTTTTTATGATAGATTTTGAAAAGTTCCAAGTTTTGGTTTTAAAGAGGCTCTGGAACTCTTAATGGAGAAAGGGAAAATTTATGCTCTATTCATAGATTAATAAACAATTTTGGTGATCTTGGCTTGGATAAGGATGTAGTATGTATTCTCTTCTCTTTTCATTCCATTTATCTTTGATTTCTTCTTATATGACATGTAATAGTAGCTATTGGGTGTAGTTTTATGAAATCATGGATTCATTTATGTCTAATTTTGATATGAGATGCCTATGGCTAATAAGATATATTGTCCTTAATATGCACTCCATGTAACATGAAATATCATTCAATGTTTCTTTTATCCATTTCTTACCGAAGTTTGATGCACAAGATTCTATGTTAAGCCCTATGTATTTGATTTCTTTTCTACATATTCTTCTTTCACACTTGCCACAATGACCAGTGAATGATTTACTTCTATAATTTAGCCACCACAACTTGATATTAATTCTTCTATGATTATTATTGGATATTAGTTGCATTTATGCTCTTGAAATACATTCTAATCAAATTCTATTTTAAAAATGTGTTTAATGCTGAATGTAAGTGAACATTTTCAGCCAAATTTATAAACACTTTTAAGATGTCATAAGAATTGACCTATCCTCAACCTAGGCATTGTCTCTAGGAGCTACAACGTCTTTTGGCACCATTTCCAAGGAAAAATAAAAATATTTTCCCTAGGTATGACAGTTGTACACCCCTTGGTTAGGTAAGAAAAATGGGGTGTGGGTTGAAGATATATAACCTTAGCAAATCCACTGTTTAAATTTCCATTTCATCACCTTGGATTTCAAACAACCTCATACTTGTTTTGACACTTGCCAACAAAAAACTACCACTATATTCGACCCTGAAAAAATTTATATCCAGGAGGGTTTGGAAAGATATGACTCCCATTACTCTAGATATTGTGTTCTCATTTCCTGAGATGTCAACTTCCAACTCATAGAAGGTTGAGATAAACTACTCTGCGTTCTCTTCAAAAGTATTGGAATATTCAGAAGAACACTCCCTATTGTTTACCTCATTTTTGTTAAGAGTCAAATCTGAAGAAGCTTTTGTCAATTCACCTCCTTTCACATTCCATACCTTCCCAAAATTTGAAGAGATCAAAGATATCCTTATTACTAGTCCAACTTAGAGCACTGGTAACATTTTGTCTCAGCTCCAGATAGCCACAATTGACACAACTACTCAACTAGGCCCTGTGGTAGATCTTCTACCACCTCAATTGAAAAACATGGTTTTCCATGGGTTTCTACATAATAAATATTCTCCACTCAACTTGCAACAAACTCTGAAGGTGATGCCACAAGATTACCTTAAACTCTTACCAAGGTTCACTCGAGAGGATGACATTTTAGCCCAAAAAAAATAGAAACCTTTTGTGCATTTGCTAATAATTTGAATGTATAACATATCAATGTAGTGCTAAGACTCTTTTTTCAGTATTTGGAAGGAGAGGTGAGAAAATGGTTCAAGATTCTACCAAATGCTTCAATTAATACTTGGGACGATATGGAGAACTATTTATTGTAGAAATGGGGGGACAAAAGGGATCATGGGTATATTCTTACAAAATTCAATGCAATAAAGAAAAAATAGAATGAAGATGTCTCACAATTTATAAAGAGGTTTAATTAATTGTATAACAATCTTCCTGTTGAAATTAAGCTTCCATAGGCTATTGCCAAAAATAGTTTTTGCTAGAGCTTTTGAACCATAGTTTAAGTTTACCCTTAGAGAAATAAAGTCTCATACTCTGTATCAAATCCCAATAGATGCCCTAGAAGTTGAAGCAAATTTCACCTCCACTAGAAAGTGGAAAGGGAAGGTTGGATATGGTGATAGGAGGAGGGGAAAGGAAGAAGCTAGCTCTTCAAGCCATGTAAAGGAAACCCAAGAGCAAGAATTAAATGAGATGAACAAGATGATAAGGACTTTGTCTAACAAATTCATAAAACTGGAGTTGGAAAAATAAAATCCCTCTCAACAAAGTCAACCAACTCTTAACAGAAATTTTAACCCCCAATACAGGAGGCCAACCTTGCATCTATTAGAGACAAAGGATCAACGAGATCATATTTATCCTCCTTTGTATTTAGAAGATGATCATAAGGAGAATGTGGAAGAAAATATAGAATTTCAAGAAAACTAGTTCTCTTCTCTCTTTGCGGGAGAAAATGAAACAGAAGCACATGAAGGAGAAGGGGATGATTTGGATGCCCCAGTGGATGATGACGAGATAGATAATTATTTTAAACATTTTTTGACTTCATGAAAGACTTTTTACATACGAAATACAATCTCACATCATCTAGGAAAAGGTTTAGGGTGCAAGGTCAGAATGAAGAAAAAATTCACCCAAGTTCCCCTAAAACAACAGATAAAGGCAAGAAACCGCTCAACCCTGTACCACCAACCAAAAAGAATCCCCCAATCCCATTCCCAATGAGTCTAGAGCCTCCGAACAGAGCAATTACCACTAAAAATAAATTCAATCTACAATGAGAGAAAAGAACCTGTTGAGTTTTTTAAAATTGATAGGATTCCCTCTATCCTTAATCTTCAAAAAGGGCTAAACAAAATCAAGATCATTGCCCCTTTTACCGAATTTTGAAACAAACAAGTTATAAATCTCAAGTGTGTAATTTTATGAGCTCATCCACCATTACCCTCCTTTAAGATAGCCTTAAACTACAAGAAGAAAGTCCCATGGTTGTATTTGGACCACATGTGGAGGAGAAAGACCCTTCCACTCCTTCATTTTATGTTACCCTGGTGTTCCATGATCTGCTACTACATAACTGTATGGTTGAACAGGGAGCAGATCATAACTTAATGCCACTATTTATCTTGGAATAGTTGGCACTGCAGATAACAAAACCATACAAATATCTATTTTCCTTTGATTCCAGAAGAGTAGAGTTCCTGGGAATGATTAAGAATCTCATGGTTAATTTGGCTCAAATCCCAGTAAAATGTCTAGTAATGGATATTGTAGTTATTGACATCCCTACAAGATTTGGTGTGATTTTTTCCAGGTAATGGGGAATGAAAATTTAGGGGTCCATTAAAATGGATTGAACATATGCTATCAATCTAGTGTTTGGTGGAGAGGAGTTTCTATTATACAAGGAATTCATATTTGTGAAGACAGTTACAAAGGAAAACTATTCAAACAATGCCTCTATGTATGGTAGGGAGAAATATTTTTCCTGTATGTTATATGAAGAAGATGATCAAATCATGGGAGATGCCCAGGTGGAATTCCCTACATAGCTGGGTAAACAACTACTTGAACATGGCCATGTGTGGAAATTATATTTATATTGTGCTTATTAAAGGGAAGGAAATGGAGTAGACATGTTGCTGGTATCCCCAGAAGTTAATTTTATTCCTTTTTCTTTTAAACTAGAATTTGAGGCCATGATCAATGTAGCTAAATATGAAGCATTACCGTTGAGGCTACAAGCTACCAAAAACCTTAACATTGGTTTCTTGTCTATTTATGGGGACTCATAATTGGTGGTGAAGCAATTAAAAAAATCAATGTCAAACCAAACACCCAAGATTGAAGCCTTACAGCAACAAAGTATGGGATTTGTTTGAAATTTTTTTCCTAGCCTTCAATATTCAGTTCTTTCTTAGAGAGAGAAATATGATGGTTGAGTCTTTAGCAATTGTTTCTAGTAATTTCAAACACCCTCAAAAACCCTTGCTCAGATACAAAGTTGAGGTCAGATACAGGCCTTCAGTACCAGACAATTGAAGTAATACAAGGGTTTGAAGAACAAATCAAATTCTTTATGGAGATCATTAGGGAATTCTCAAACCCAGTAATTGATCAAGAGGATGAGAAGATAATAGATGAACAACACACCGACTGGGAGGAATCTATTTCAGGTCACAAAATGTTATAGTGAAAGGGAAGTACCATCCCTATAGGGTTGGTTCCATTGTAAATGTTGTTTAATTCAAATGATGTGGTTGCTAAGCCAACAAAACAAGATGTTGAGGAAGATGTGGAAGATTGTAATGCTGGCATTGAAGAGGATCCTAGATTCATCAAGTTAGCTAAAGGAATCCCAAAAGAATATAAACAAAGATCTATTAACCTTTTTAAGGAGTATATGGATGTGCTTTCTTGGTCATATGATGAATTGAAGGCTTTTGACCCCAGTGTCATACAACATAAGATTCCTTTAAAAATTAGAGTGAAGCCATACAAGAAAAAGCTCAAGAAAGTTGATACTTTGTCACTTCCATCAAATTGAAAAGGAAGGGAAGAAACTGTTACAGGCTAAGATTATTGCATCCTTGAGATATTCAAACTGGGTTGCAAATTTAGTCCATGTCAGGAAGAAAAATGGAGAAATAATAGTATGTGTAGATTTCAGAAATTTTAATACGGTCTTGCTGAAAGATAACTACCCTTTGCCTAAAATG
The DNA here is from genome assembly GCA_000404065.3 of Pinus taeda. Taxonomy (NCBI): domain Eukaryota; kingdom Viridiplantae; phylum Streptophyta; class Pinopsida; order Pinales; family Pinaceae; genus Pinus; species Pinus taeda. The sequence goes on from APFE031185405.1 coordinate 205,758, forward strand.
GATTATATCATGCAGAATGTAGAAGGGACTTCCCAAAGGTTCATGATGGATGGTATCTCTAGATACAATCATGTCACTGTACACCATTGAGGATCAAAATAAAATAAATTTTACTACATCTTGGGGAACGTTTATGTATTCTAGGATGCCTTTTGGCCTGATAAATGTTGGAGCTACTTTCCAAAGGGAAATGGATATCAAATTCATTGGAGAACGAGGTAAATTCATGGTGCTTTACTTGGATGACATAATTGTTTTCTTGAAATCAAATGAAGAGAACCTTAAACACTTGTAGCTCAATTTTGCAAAATGCAGGAGGTATGGTCTGTCCTTAAACCCCAAGAAATCACAATTTGCTTTAAGGGAAGGGAATATATTCAACCACATTGTGGCAATGGAAGGAGTGAAGATTGATCCCAAAAGGGTGGAGGACATTAGAAATATTCCATTGCCAAGAAATAAGAAAGAAATTCAGGTTTTCTTGGGGCAGAATAAATTTTGTAAGAAGATTTATACCAAACTATGATGAAATTGTCAAAGAAATCACATAAATGTTAAAGGAGGATCGAAAGGTCAAGTTGACTATTGAAGCTCGAGAGTCATTCTGTAGAGGAAAAAAGTATTTTGCAGAAGCCCCAATTTTAGCTAGCCCAAATTATCAGAGACCATTCCTCATTTTCTCTTTTGCCTCTCGTAGCTGATGACAACTTTTTTACTGTAGAAAAATAATGAAGGATAGGAGCAACCAATTGCATTTTTTAGCTAGGTGTCATGAGATGTAGAATTGAAACATAATATTTTAGAAAAAAAATACCTATGCCTTGGTCAAATCTCTAAAGGCATTTCAAATCTGTCTTGAAGTCAAATATAATAGCTTATGTTCCTGCAACTATTGTGAAAGATATTCTACTGAAAGCTGACAGTGAAGCCAATAGAGGTAAGAGAATTGCCAATATTGAAGAATATGATATGGATAAAATGCACCAAGTTGATCAAGGGGTAAGGATTAGCTAAAATATTTCATGAGACTAGCTTCTAGGCCTTGGGCATAAACTTATTGGAAAATAAGGAAGGAGAAAGTAAAGGAGAAGAGGAGAAGAAAAACATTGAAACATCAACACAAGACATCAATATGAAGTGCCTCGTCTCACATTGGTATAAATATATTGTCCATTATTTATTTTTCCTAAAGGTCCCATTGAATTTTGAAAAATTTAAATATAGGACCTTGAGGTTGCAAGCCCAAAAGTTTGTTATCTCAAATGTCCATTTATACTAGAATGACACGGTGGGGATTTTTCTATTATGTCTAGTAGAAGAGGGGATTCCCAATGTGATTGATGAATTCTGTAGTTGTGTTTGTGGGGGACATTATTGTTAGAATGCCACATCCAATAAGATTCTCAAGGTTGGTTTCTGTTGGCCCAAGTTATTTGTTGAGGTTCATACATATGTTAGGGCCTATGAAAAATGTCAAAATTTTGCAAAAAAGAAGAGGTTGGAAACCGTCCCTTTGGTGCCTATCTTTGTAGAGGAGCCCTATAGACAATGGGGGCTAGAATTCATTAGAGAAATACACCCACCATCCAATGGTCAACACAAATGGATACTTTCAACCACATATTATTTCACCAAATGATTGGAAGCCATCCCAGCCCATAATGCAACTGATGCAATGATCATCAAGTTTATGGAGGAGAATATCCTTTCTATATTTGTCTTTCCAAGGAATATTATCACTGACAACACTCAGGTGTTTAAGTCTTCAAATATTATTATCTTCTGTCAAAATTAAAATATCATCATGGGACACTCCACCACTTACTACCTTCAAGGAAATCGACTAGATGAATGTTTAAACAAAACACTGGTGAGAATTCTTAAGATGACCATAATAGATAATCAGAAAAATTTGGAATCACAACTAAATTTTCATTATGGGCCAATAGAGTTACTACCAAGAGATCAACTGGGAGTTCTCCTTTTGAGTTGTTTTATGGAAAATATACAATTTTTCCTGTTGAACTAGTTATTCCAGTTGCCAAAATTATACAAGATGCCGAGGATGACCTTAATTCTCTGAACAGGAGAATATATCAGTTGGTATAGCTACAAGAAAATAGAGGGAAAGTAAATGAGAATGTAATCAGATATAAAGAAAAGATTTAGGCTCTTTTTGATAAAAAGAAAAGGGGAAAATCCTTAAAACCAAGAGATTTAGTGCTCAGGTGGGATGTTAGGAGAGACGACAAGGGAAAGCATGAGAAATTTGTTCCCTTGTGGTTTTAACATTTCAAGATGTCTAAAGAAAAAGGAAACAAAAACTTCTTGCTGGAAAACTTGGATGGTGAGGTGCTTGAACTGCCAGTTAATGGGGAGTTTCTCAAGCCCTTTTTCCAGCATTAAAGAGGTCCATTTTCATCCATTATATTGCTGGCTTGATGGGCCCTGACCCAAGTTTAGAGTTAAGTTTTCCAAACAAATCCCTACACTACTGTCCTTTTCGTCATCAATTCGTGAAGCGTGGACTAAAGTCTCACCCGAAGCAGTATGGGGACATTGTTGGAACCAAGTTTTTGCACCCATATATGGTTATTATGTCATTTTATGTCCTAAATCTGCCTTCACAGAGATCGATAAGCCTTTTAGGGCTTATCGATATACTTCTCTTAATCACCCTTAGACCTTCGTGATGGTCTACGACTGCCTTTTGCGGACCTAAACAGGTGAATCTACAATTTATGCACCTCTGTAATCACTCTGAAGTCTATTGTTACCTAGATCGGCTTAAGTATCTAATAACTTAACATGCAATAAGATATTCTTCATGTAAAAAATATTATGACTTTCGTTTGTATAAAAAAGTAAAACATACAGATTCGTGCATCAACACAACATTAAATCATAAACCCATTATTCATCATAAGATAATCACATTTATTCATAACAGAAGTAGAAAGGACAAAACACAGATATTTCAAGAACGATCTCTTTATTAATGCTTCACATTTTCTTACACACTCAAACTACCATGCACACTCAACTGTAGGGGTCCACGCACTTAGCTTCGGACTCTACTCCAGGCCTGTGCGCACACAATTACAAGGGTCCACGCACTCAGCTACGGACTCTACTCTAGGCCTTTCCACACACAACTAAAGAGCCTCTTTTATACTCTAAGACTCTTCACTCTTTACTTCTCATGGCCCCCTTACATCAAATAAGAACTTCACCTTTTATACAATCCCATGGTCTGTGGACCATGATCTCCAAAACCGACACAAATTATCTAAACTAAGGGTTGAAAAACCCTTTTATCTTTAGACTTTTTTCACGCTCTCCGACCACAAAATGCAGAGACTTTACATTTCTTTACATAAAATTTGGGTCTTCTACCCTAAAACTTGGGTGTTTAACCCAAAATTGACCCCTAGGGGATGTGTTCCCATCAGGGCCCCAACAAAAACATGGTGACACACCCTCGAGTCACTTGGCTAGTGCAGATATCTTCTCACAAAGATCTCCTAGCTTGACCTAAACAAATGGTACCTTGGTGGTGCACTGCGTTGCTTCCTACTTTATCTCCTCAACAAAATATTCTATTATTGGCCCTGCTCTAGCAGTCTGTAGTTTCTACTAACTCTCCTTCACATTGGCCAACTTATCTTCAATGGTAGTCATGATCTCATAGGCCTCATCTAACCAAGGCTTCAAATGAGCCTTCATCATGAATTCCTTGTGCTGCACTGCATTTACACGTTCCTTCAGTGCCTTGGCCTCCTACAGCTTTGTAGACCTTTGCGTGATGATGACAGTTCACACTGTTGCCTTAACCTCGTCATAGCGTTGCTGCACTTCCCACACTTCTGTCTCTAACCTTTGTACATTAGGGTCCTCTTGTATGCTGGTGAGGACCTTGAGTGACTGGTCAAAAGGTATCATGCAGTCCATCACTGCACTTGCTACCGCTTCTACCTCATCTGCCACAACAGTCATGCGCTACTCCCTGACTTTTGGCGGAGTCGAAGGCTGGGCCTTCAACTATAACTCCATGACCTTTAGATTTCACTCTATTTGAACCTTGGCCAACTCTGTGCATGCGTTGTGCACTCTCGCAATGAGTTTTCAAACCTGTACATCAACTAGATCAACCTTAGGGATGTCCAGCTCCAGGACAATCTGGCATGCTTCATCTACAACCTTAGTGACGTGCTGGTTCTTATCTGTGAGGTTGGTCACAAGGTTGAGAGAGGAGTCACGCTAAGCTACCACCTGAGCATTATTCACCTTTTGCTCATTGATCACATACAAAGCGCATTGATCATGGGCTCGAACCTCGATGATTGCACCATCCTACAAAATATAAGGCGCTTCACTAGGAAGCACCATGGAAAAATTTAGGGGCTAATTTTCACCTAGTGGGCTAATTTTCCATGATTTTTCCACAAAAAATATTTTCTAATTTCCAATTTTATAAAAGAAGATTTGCCCAAATTTTAGAATATAAAATTATTTTAGTTTAAAAATTGCCAACATTATATAGACACTATATATAAAACCATTGTAAATTTGAATAATCTTACAAATATATCAATAAACATTTTATAGTTTGCATATTGGGGATTAGTGAGATTTGCCAATGTTTTTAAACTTCAAGAAAATTTTCCATCCTTAAAATTTTCCTTGGGAAGTGCTACCAAATTAAGGCCCATGCCATTGAGGGCACTGACAGTGGGTTTGTCATTCTCAGTCATCATTTTCAAAGCTCTGTCTGGCAGTATTATGGCTCAGGGGTACCTAACACGCATCATCTTTATGGCCTTGGAGGTGCCAATGGCCATACTGGTGGGCGCCACATTGGTCTCCATCTGTGAAGCATCGATCTGCAGCTCGCACAGACCCAACTGAATAGTGCCCAAAGCTTACTGCTGTTGTTAATCAAACTCCTGCAACAGTTCTACAGTGGAATCTCGCACCGTATCGCCTATATCGTTTAGATCCCTGTCTACCAAGGTGATCGGATCCAAAGATGTCTTGCTCACTTTGGACTTCTTCCATGACCCTATCCTTTCTAGACCCTTGGTGCACTTGATATAGAATAGAGTTGTTTCCAGGTCTGCTTCTCCCTACTTTGTCTGTTTGTCTACTTATTCCTTTGTCTCTGGTGAGGGTGATTTTTCTTTTTCAGATCCACACTCATCTCCACCTTCCTATTGACCTGCCTATCTTTTTCATCGTCAAATCATGAATAGTGAATTTAACGGTCACTTTCCAGTTTCTTTGCACAGTATCTTCCTTGGTAGCGCACCCCCCTACATGCTTCCGTGGGCATTGTGACATATCTTCATTCCACAATGTTTCTCGATCGCACAAATCTCTGGCTCGAGCAGTGTATTTTATAGTCCTGCACCTACTTTCAACTGCCTGGAGCACTAAGACTGTGCTACCCTCATATAGTCACCTAGCTAGATCACCGGTGTATGGCTTTAATCGCCTGCCATTCACCTTCCCTAGGAAGGGTTCTCCTTTCAATTTGACCAACTGAACTGCTCCACCATTGGTAATCTCCCTGATGACATATGGTCCTAGCCAGTGCATCTTGAATTTCCCTGGAAATTTATAAAATTTACTGTCATATAATAAGTCCAGATCATCTACCTTGAAGGTGTGTAGTTTGATGTACTGTTCATGCCATGCCTTTTCACGCTCCTTTTGAACTTGTTGATGAAATCTAGCTAGAAATCAGTCCTCCTCAAGCTCTGATAGCTACGCAAGCATCTCTTCCAAGAATCTACAGTCTGCCATACCTATGAGTGTTGTTATGCACAAACTAGGTATAATGTATTCCATTGGCATCATAGCTTCTACACCATACATGAGTTTGAAAGGTGTTTTCCCAGTCAACTTCTTGCAAGTCATTCTATAGGCCCATAGCACTGCTCGTACACGGACATCTCAATCACTTCTTTGAGCATTGTAGACCTTCGTCAGTGTGTTCTCTAGCATCTTATTGAATGCTTCCACCATCACATTGGCCTGTAAGTGATAAGGTGTGCTCTTTTGATGATACACCTGAAATTATTCTGTCAATGCGCTGATTGTTTCATTAATAAAGTGCGTACCACAATAACTCATCAAGATATTTGGACATCCAAATATTTTCAATATGTAATCAAAAGGAAACTTCACTACTGTCGCTCCTATACAGTCCTTCATAGGCTGTGCCTCCACCCACCTAGTTAGGTACTCAGTGATGGTGATGATGTACCACGCACCTGTCTTCTTTCCTAGAGGTTGAATTGGGCCCACAAAGTCAATCTCTGATTTCTCAAAGGGTTGTAACATCACTTGCGGCATCAAAGGCAGTTCATTCCTTCGCGATGGCTTGCTTGTACTTTGACATGTATCACAAACCCTACAATATTATTTCTCATCTTTATGTAGAGTTGGCCACCATAACCCAGCATGCATCACCTTCCACACTGTCACTTTTCTTGCATAATGTCTTTCTACAACTCCTCCATGAGCCTCTATCTTCTTCTTCTTCAACGGTCACATTATAGCATTAAAGTGTGTGGCTTAGTTGGGTACTCCAATCAAGTTAGACCACTTGCAAAGAATCTTGTGGTATCCTAAATATCACTCCTTTAACCTCTTGTACCGATGCATCAATACAGTCAAACCCATCCTCAAAGTTGAATGCCATTATAAAGGCTTGGTGCAAGATGTCCCACTCTTTAGTGTCATGGTAGAGCTTGGTTTCCAAGTACCAATTCATTAGTATGACGCCCAGGGTATGACAAAATAGATGCACCCATTTAGGCTGGGGCTCCACTCCATAACCCTTAGTCCATTTTTCTAGGTGATCACACAGATCATCCCTTCCATCATACTTATCTATCATCCACACTTTTGGCTTCCCAAAATGTATTCTCATCATCCTCCTATAGTCGCACCAATCACCGAAATTACCTTTGTGGGTATGCCACCATCTTGCGGAAGTAGCGCGCAGTACCTAGTCCAAGGCCTGGAAGCGATGTTTCTTAGGCACTTCTCTTTCAGATGCATCCAAAAAGAAATAAAAATCAATTAGCCCATCATAATGAGGCAAATCCATGACTTCAGATGACACATAGCGTAATGACTTGGTCATCATATTACAATGCAACGTAGATACTTCATACAGCTTGTTCTTCCAGTGCTCTAATTCTTCATCCAAATATGACATGCAGGAGCTTTTGCGGTCCCATGTAATACATCCGTGAGCTATCAGATTCACCCAATACTGGTCTCGTGCCGTTATCTTGTAAATCTGGTCCAAATCATCATCACTTTCATAATTTTGGACTAGTTCTGTATAGCACAATCCCTCCACGGGATCCAGCGGCACCACTATGCAGAGCGACTTCTTTCCAAATATCATCTTTTGCTTCTTTAAGTTGATTACCCCATTCATGTCAATGGCCCAATCGATTCTAAGAAGTGCAGGGTAGGGATTGCTATCATCCACAATATCTATTACTTCAAAATCTGCTAGTGTGCTCGCGCCCTCAATGCCAACTGTGTCTCCTTTCAAACTCCCCACTGGGATAATTTTCTATCGATTTTCCATTCTTAAAAATATCAGAGACCATTGGAGCACATGTCTCCTCATTCTTTCCCAATTCTGTTTTGGCAAAACATTCATGTCAAACCACAGATCCAAGATAAATCGGTCCATCTCATACTCCCCTATCTGCGTGGTGAGTCTCATTTCACGCTTGGTCCTTGCCTTGTGGTTTCTAAGATTCCTGACCATGTGCGCTTCACCAGTAGCAACATCCTTACTAGCGCACCTATTTATTAATTCCTATAGGCCTTCACAACCTTACTATCATGGAGCAGCTTCATGCAGGTCTCCAAGAATGTGATAATCATGGATGGGTCCATTTATATTGCTAGTTTCTTTTTCTCTGGTGCTTTGAGGACCCAATCGCCTTCTATAGGCTGCTTGCCTTTATCCTCCCCCATCGTAGTTCCACTTCACAGTATAATGTTTACCTTAGGGTCTTCCTCACAAGGCTTATTCCTCATCATCTAGAGGTTTTGTGTCGGTTGCGGAGGTTGCTCCCCCTTTTCACAAATCTTAGCCAATAATATTAGGAAATCCCTAGTCGCATGGTTAAACTAAGTATAGTAGTGGCATAACAATCACATCAGATTCATATAGTCCCTCACGTAGCGTCTCAAGCCTCTACAATTGTAACAAATCAACTGACCTTGGCCTCTCCCAAGCCCTCCTCCACCTCGACCTTGGTTGTGCCCCTAATACTCACATCATGTTCCCCCATTGCCTTGTTCTGGAGGCTGTGTTTCTGTTTGCACCCTGTATGGAGGTTTCCTGTCCATCATCAATTCATAACATCAATAATTGTGCTCATCATGGCCTACTCGTTAACAAAAATTGCAAAAGCATTGTTGTGGTGTCTGCACAAATTTTTGCAGCAAATGGAAATTATTGGTCACATGTTTCGTAGCCACCTAGAATAGAGCGCACCATAGCACAGACCATCCACTTGGCCCTGGTGTGACCTCTGGTCATAGAGGCATTGGTCCTCATGCTGCAACATAGTTTATGAAGACTGGGCAGTGATCCTTGTCATGCCCCATGACCCTTGCATTTTAGGCACCAAACGTCTTCGCGCGACTCTGGCCGATCTATTCTTTACTACTTCAAACTTTGCATTTCAAGGCAAAGGTTTTGCAACTGCACATGAATCTGCTGAACCCTCAGATTAATATCCTGCATTAATGTCTCATGCAACCTCATAGCGATTTCCAGAAATTTTTCCTAGCTCCCAATATTCTGTTGTGATAGCGCAACCCTTAGGTGGGGTAGGAGTGAGGCCACAAACCATTCACAATGCTACTCATCAGTTAGGTTCATGTTGGCTTCACAGATCATACACTTTAGTCTTTTATCCAAATCCTAAGGCATCTCCCCTAGCTTCATCATGATCTCCTTGAATCCTATAATCAACTGTGCTTGAGACTTAGGTCTAGTGAATTCTCTATTTAGCACGACTTTGATATCTGCCAACGTGGATGTTGGTTTATCAATACTATACTTAATGTACCATGTTAGTGCACATGGTCCTGCAGAGCACTAACCAGCATGGCTTTCTTCATTTGGTCATCCGTGATACCCTGGTATTCCCATACAGTCTTTGTGACGAACCAGAATTGGTCAAGATGTTCATTCTCTATGCCCTTGAATACAAGTAGTTTTATGAAGTTTGCCATATTGAACAGCGGTGGAGGTGGAGGTGGTGCGGGTGATGGGGTGAGTGCTGGAGGCAAGGATGCAGTTGGTGTAGATGGATGGGATGTGGAGGCTGTGTAGGTATTCATAAGAACCCTATCTTATCAATTGAATAGCGCTCAGGGGAGAAGTCTTCGGTGCTCCTTCATCGTCACTCAAAGGAGGCCCAATCGGTGAGCTATACTCAGGACCACTTCTTCCTCCATCCTTGAAATACTTTTCTCTTCCCGTAGCTCCAAACATCAAGGTAACTACATAACCCGTTGTTCACACAAGAGAATATTAATCCAAGTATTTAGTGATTTTAAATACTTACCTCGTAGTCCTTTAAGGAAGCGGCACTCTTCTTCGCTGCAATTGATAGAGGTATCGACCACGAACTCTTTCAAAAATCCTCCTATGAAACAGTCAAGCCAATGGTCGATAGCGAGCAATCTTATCTTCAGAAGCTTCCAATCTCCTTACTAAATCTGATGTCCAAACAATCATATTTTAAAACCTCCACCTTCCTTATCCGTCTGCCAACTTCGCGATCCACTCATATAACTCAATTGAGAAGGAACATAAGAAGATCTCATGTATTTCTGTGTACAGGTATCTATCCAACCATTGTTCTTTCGTCAATTGTAGATTCTTGTTTTCTTGTGCTACGAATTTGTGGATCTTTCTATCCAACCAGGTTTCGATCTCTTTCTTAGTTGGATTCCAAAGATATGACATCGCACATCTCGTTATGCAAATCCTGGTCCCAGCAACAAAACCATCTGTTGGCTTGATGGGTCCTCACCCAAGTTCAAAGTTAAGTTTTCTAAACAAATCCCTACACTACTGGCCCTTTTGGCATCAATCTATGAAGCACAGACTGAAGCCTCACCTGAAGCAGTATGGGGGGATTTTGGAACCAAGTTTCCACTCCCACAGATGGTTATGATGTTGTTTTATGTCCTAACTCTGCCTTCACATAGATCGCTAAGCCTTTTAGGGCTTATCGATATACTTCTCTTAATCACCCTTAGACCTTCGTGAAGGTCTAATACTATCTTTTGTAGACCCTAAACAGGTGAATCTAAAACTTACACACCTTTGTAATCACTCTTAAGTCTGTTGTTACCCAGATCGACTTAAGTATCTGATAACTTTAACATGCATTAAGATATTCTTCCCATAACAGATTATATGACTTGCATGTTCAGATAACAAAGTAAAACATAGAGATTCACACATCAACAAAAATTTAAATAATAAACCCATTATTCATCATAACATAATCACATTTATTCATAATAGAAGTATAAGGGCAAAACACAGATATTTCCAGAACAATCTCTTTATTAATGCTTTAGATCTTCGTACAAACTCAAACTACCCAACACAATCAGCTGCAGGGGTTTTTGCACTCAGCTGCAGACTCTACTTTAGGCCTCTGCACACACAGCTGCAAAGCCTCTCTTCTACTCTAAGACTCTTCGTTCTTTACTTCTCATGATCCCCTTACATCAACTAAGAACTTCACTTTTTATACAATCCCATGGCCCACGGACCATGGGTAGATCTCCAAAACTAACACAACTTATCTAAACTAAGGGAAGAAAACCCTTTTATCTTTAGACATCTTCACACTCTGTGACCAGAAAATGCGGAGACTTTCCATTTATTTACACAAAATTTAGGCCTTTTTCCCCAAAACTTGGATGTTTAACCCAAAATTGACCCCTAGGAAACCCGTTCCCAACAGACCCCCAACACAAACATTGTGACTCGCCCTCGAGTCACTCAACTGGTGTAGATATTTTGTCATGTAGACCTCCTAGCTTGACCTGAAAAACTACTACCTTAGTGGTGCCCTCTGTTTCTACCTGCTTCAGCTCCTTAACCAACTGTTCTGTCACTTGCCCTACACTAGCAGTTTGTAGTTTCTGCTAAGTCTCCTGAACACTAGCCAACTTTTCTTCATTGGTAGTCATGATCTCATAGGCCTCATCTAACCAAGGCTTCAAACAAGCCTTCTGGTGAGCACCATTATTGCAGCAATATTGCTTCAACTCTTGGGCTGCCTACTTTACTCTTATCAACTCGGTAGTTCATAACAAACTTGGAATCGTCGGTGTTGTATGCACAAGTACTAGTTCTCACTCTAGGTTATCACTAGGTCAGGCGGTGCAAGATCACTAGGAGCTCAAACAAACTTCTATGATTTCCAGAAGAAGCTCTATATGTGATGAAACGAAAGAAATATTACTCTACATATGCTATTCTAACTGCAGAAATGAGAAAGACTGAAATGTAAAGAAAACCTAGTAAAACCTAATTAACGAACTAATTCTAATTTTGCAGAAAGCACTATGAAAACCATGAAAGGAATACCATTACCTACTCTATTGCCAAATTGACATTTATGAGATTTTTCTTGCAACTCAGATTTAAAGACACAATGATTTTCTCCTTCTGAATCAATCCATGAACCTGCAATAAGGAGATACCAGTAGAAAATAACCCTTTAGGTTCCTTGGTTTCCTTCTTTCCTATAAAAATAAAATCTTTGCTAGGCTGTGTGTCTGTTTGTGTGAGCTTATCCACAAGATTAACTTTACGGTCAAAGTGGTGCATAAGAGCTTTTGTGAATTTGTCCCAAGTCAAGGGCCTTCGATAGTAACGTTGATGCCCTTGCCACCATTGCAATCTTTCATTTTCCAAGTACATTGTTCCCACACTCAGCTGAGTTTCATCATCCATGAAGTAATTCAATCTAAAACATTTCTCCATTTTTGCTAGCCATTTGGCTGGATGAGAGTCATCAAATGGATACAAGTCCCTCAAATTCAGATCTAGGCCCGCCATCACAAAAAAATTGGCGAAAATTTGAAATGGTCACAATTCCGTCAATATTGCTCAGAATCCCTATTATAACCTGTTTTCAGAAATGGAACAATCATTCTGCATCTTCCCATGTGATAGAAATCTTGATCCGGGCACTGGAATTTCAAATCTGTGCTGCAACTCTCCCGCCGTCACCAAAATTTCTACAAACAAAAGCTGATTTTAAATCAGTGATATCGCCCTCATCCAGACTCCGATTTGACTGATTTGTTTTTTGAAATTGGGTATCTTTTCACAAAGAATCCATATTTGTAATTAGATTTTATAGATCTTGCAATAGGACGTCCAGATCTGTGTTGCAAACTCGCTGCCCTGACATATTATCTACAACCTCACTGATTTTTAAATTAGCGATATCTCCTTCAACCGGACTCCGATTTGACCGATCTTTTTTTTTGAAATCGAGTATTTTTTCACATAGAATCCAGATCTGCAATTAGATTTTTGCAAATATTACACCAAAATATACCTATCTGATCTACAAACTCCCTGCCCCTGAAATCCTGCAAAAATTAAAAAGAAATCGCCACTTTTTTGCCCAAGAAAGTGCTCTGATACCACTTGTTGTATATCTAACCCGGAAATATTATAGATCTGATATGAAAATATAAGATAATACAAATAAACTCATAAACAATAAGATAGAAATAGATAGAAATAATTTCTTTATTGATATCAAACCCTTAAGGTAGGGCAGCACCATACATTCACTCCTGAAGGAAGGAGAACACTCCATAAGCCATATGCTTGTACATACAATAATCTTTGACACAATTCCTTGACTTTCCTTCCATGTGGCCCATTAGAGAGACCTATAGGGCATGGATCAGATGGAGGGTGTGATTTTGGATGTTCTATCCTACTGCTGGAAAAGATCTACTGCATAGAAACAGATAGTCAACTAAGGAAATCAAGCAACAAGTGAAATGAATGCATTTAGGAAAAACAAAGTTTTTTCATAAAAATGGTTTAAACTATGATCTATGAAAGGAAATGCTGAGAAATGTTGTAGGAATGGAAAGCACGAAATAAGACTATTGAAAATCAGGAAATGAGCATGATGAATAATATCTAAATCAAGGAAAATCTGGACTATTAACCTACTAAAAAGCTACAAACACTAGAAGTCCTATGAAGGAGGAAAATCTATGTTTTTGGGGTAGCAAGACGGTCTTTGCCTCAAATTAGGGTCCCAGAGGGAGGAAGAGAGGCCAAGGCATTGTTGCTAGCCTTTTGAATATTTGTTGATCACTGTTTAACTTGCTACAGAAAGCACAAATGGAAGAAAACTACTGAATCATCAAAAGAAACCTATTCTTAACCATAAAAGAAATACATGTAACAACAAACTAATCCACAAACTAAAATAAAAGATACAAATACAAGTGAAGAGGAGCTTGGCTATTTGGATTGGGCCCTAACCCAAGAGCTTTAGCCCTTTGAGGTAACTCAGTGCTAACTCAAAGGGATCCCATATTTATTATCAAAACAATAGCAATATTACATGAAACTGTCACAAAATAATAAGCTCGAGGTTTGATAAGAGTTTAAATAAGAAAAAATCTAACAATAATATGACCCTAGTGAGGCCCTAGGCCCCTCTACTTATACAAATGAAGGCACCAACAACTTCCTTAACATCAGTGAGGTTTGGCTCCCAAAAATTGATATAATCATCAGTCATCCTCGATTTTCTCACCTGCCTTCTAGTGCATGATTCAGCTGCTTGTACTCTGAGCTGAATGAAGGGGAATTTGAAGTGAGGAGTAATAAATGAGGAGGATTCCCTTCTGTAGGTCCTCTCCTTTGTCCACTTCGATTTATTGCTTCCATTTTTCCATTGGATCCTTGCTTTGACCTTGAAACTCATCAATAATATACATTAATTACATGTTAGACAACATGGCACAATAACTAACTCAACTCACTCTATAAGCATAAATATAATCTGAAAATCATACAATAAGCTAAGAGAATGGTTGAGTTGACTAGGTTAGGAGGTAAAATGAGCCCATATAATTACCTATTGATGAGGCTCATCATCACCCCCCTACTGAAAGTGTTGCTCATCCTCTGAGTAACTTAGTCAATCTCCTCATCATTTATGGCCCTGGTGGTCTCTCTAGCATCCCAGGCTTCTGATGTGGTCTGCTCTTGTTTGCATATAATCTTGCCTTCTTTTCTAGCTTTTTCCACTGCTCCTCTTATTCTTCTCTTCTGCCTTCTAGCATGCCTAATAGCAGCGGGGGACTTAGTTTGAGGCCAATCCAATTGACCTTTAGCCTCTGCATGGAGTGATTGTACATTGGCACTCTTTTCAATGCCTCCTTCAGCCTCACAGGGGAATGATATTCTCTGATCTGCAAACTGTGTGGTAAAGTGTTCCATCTCCTCATGCATGCATGAACACAGTCATCCCCAAGTAGCTTTTGCACATCCTCTAAGTGTGCAATGGCTTGTTCCTAATTGGTGAGATATCTAGGGGCAATTTGAGGGTCATTAGCAGGAAGGTTGTGTATGCTGAAGAGTGCAATAGGATCTGATGCCTCAGTGCTTATCATTAGTGGCTCATTCTACTCCTTTACCATCAATCTTTTTATTTCTATTTGTTGGGTGTGGAGCCTGATTATCTTCTATATTCAAAAGTACCACCACATTGGACACCAGTTCAAAATGGGGGCGGGAACGCCGCCCGTAAAATATTCGCTGCAGGGGGGGTCCAGGGGGGGGCAGCTGCGAATATCTTAAAAGTATAGTAATTTCTAGTCAATCTGGTCCGTTCATTAGGCGGATGATCTGACGGTAGAACTTATGTTTAGTTTAGGGTTTTTTGCCCTAGAAGGCATCCCCTCTCTTTGTATGAGGGCATTGTATTTGAGGCTGCGAGATAGATGTGTATTCAGTGTGAGCGAGAAACAGAGAGGTGAGACTATGAGAGAAGACAGAGGATATTATAGCGGATTTGCTGTAGGTTGTGTCTCTTCATTTTGATGGATAATAGAAAGGAAGGACTGGCTGTTTGGGGTGGATGTAGCCCAAACTGGGTGAACCACGTATATCTGTGTCTCTCTTGTTTTGTGCATTTTCTGTGTTTATATTTGTGCATTATTTCATGTGTTCCATTGCTCCGTAATATATAATTTTCTTACAAGTGGTATCAGAGCCATGCCCCGAAGTTAGCCAAGTGGATGAATCCTCGGAATGCCGAACGAAGGTGGTGGGCCCCGGTAATATCCCGATGGGATCCATGGATGAGCTCGGTTAAACAGGCGGTGTGCTCCGGATTCTTCATGGACGTGTCTTGCTCCCAACACGGTGAAGAGGAGTTGACCTGGGATAGAGCAAG
>APFE031185405.1:233059-253140 GCA_000404065.3 Pinus taeda
TTGGTGTGAGGATTGGCATTGTAAGCAAGTATTTTTATGCTGCCGGAGTGTTGTGCTATTGGTGTGATGTTGGTTGGAACCCAAGCTGGAAGAGTGACAATGGATCAGACTTCATGGTTGTAATTCTTCTTTCTACTTAATAAATTTTTTTACACCTTTTCCCATATTCTTGTCTTTATGTATGATAATTATATGTGTAAATTCTTTCGATTCCATTTGCTTATAGTAGATAGATTTCTTGCTTTGATTCATTTTTGTCCTTTGTTTATCATTGCAGGTACTTGTTGAGCGGATTAAGTTTGAGAAGGAGCGACGGGAGCCATACAAAGGAGACAAAGGGAAAGTGAAAGATAACAAGTAGGTCCCTTGTCTTATTTATCTTCTATAGAAAAAGGTTAAGCACTTTAAATCTATTGTTCTAAGTGTAGATATCCACCTAAGGAAATTGTGTTTATCCATAGATGTAAAATTCCACATAACACTTCCAAATTAGTTGATGAGGTAGAGTTAGATGTTGTGCCTTTGCATATCTATGGAATTATCTTGGGAAGTTTGTATCTATATGAAAAAAAGGTAGTTTTCTTTCAGCACAAAAATAGATACCACCTCACGAATGACGGGGTAGAATATATAGTCAGAGTTGATCATACAAAAGTTAGTGCTAGCCTTGTAAGTGCAGGACATATTAAACGACTGGTCAATTCCAGGACATATTAAACAATTGGTCAATTCCAGCAAAAGGTGCATGCTCATGGTAGTGGGAGTGAAAGAGGCCGAGACAGTTGACTCTTTCAAAAGTTGTGATCCTAATCATAAGAAAGAATTGTTTGAAATTATTTCTAACTATGATGGACTGTTTCAAGAACTGAGAGAATTTCCCGCAATACAGGAAATCCAACATGAGATCCATTTACAACAGGATTCTCCTTTACCAAATATTGGCATGTACAGGATGGTTTCTATCATGATGGAGGAGATCAACAAACAGGTGCAGGAGTTGCTAAATCAAGGGGTCATCAGACCAAGTTCTTCTTCATGCAGCTCACTAATCGTGTTGGTGCAAAATAAAGACAACAAATGGAGAATGTGTGTAGGCTACAGGGCGCTAAAAAAATTAGGGTGAAGAATTGATACCCTCTCCCTCACATTGATGAATTATTAGATTAGCTGAAAAATGTTGTCTACTTTACAAAACTGGATTTGCATAGGGGATATCACGAGGTTAGAGTTGCAGAACAAGACGTTTGGAAGACTGCATTCAAAACCAAACAAGGGTTATTCGAATGAATGGTGATGCCATTCAGACTGTGCAATGCTCCAACCGTGTTTATGAGGGTAATTAATGATCTGTTTAGGCCTTTTCTTGATAATTTTGTGCTTGTATATCTGTACGATATTCTTTTTTATAGTAGGACATGGGATGAACATTTATTTCATGTGAACAAATTTCTTGATGTTCTGAAAAATGAAAAACTATATGTAAAGTTGTCAAAGTGTGAGTTTGGGAAGACCTCTCTGGTTTATTTAGGTCACATAGTCAGTAATGGGAAATTGAAAATATATCCCTATAAGGTAGATGCAATTATGAAATGTCCTGAACCCACAAATGTTATAGAAGTCTGAAGATTTTTGCATGTGGTATGATACTAGAGAAGGTTCATTAAGAACTTCTCTATTATCGTAGCCCCCTTACAAGCATTGACAAGTGTGAAGTAGGAATTTCAGTGGGGAGGAAAGCAACAAAAATCCTTCGTCACGCTGAAAGAGAAGATCAACACAAAACCAGTGCTAGCCTTACTAGACCTTCAGCAGCCTTTTGAGATTGAAATAGATGCCAGCAGATATGCCATGGGCACTATATTGATGCGGCAAAGGAAGCATGTATGTTACCATTTGGAGACTTTCTCCCATGCTATTGTGAATTATCCCACGTACGACAGGGAGTTGTATGCCTTGGTTCAGAGTGTAAAAAAGTGGAGATGCTACCTGATCTGCAAGGAGACCATCATCCATATGGATCATCATCCCTTGTAGTACCTTTAGTCAAAGACCAAGCTTAAACATGCCCATCATTTCAGATGGATGGGATTCCTCCAGCAGTTTCATATGGTAATAAAATACAAGAAGGGCACCAACAACAAAGTATCAGATATGCATTCTCGCCCTCTTATTTCTGCATCTGTAGTTTTGAAGAATGATTCTTTATCGTTATAAGGTTATGCTAAACAATATTCTAACGATGATGATTTTAAAGAGATTTATGCAAGATTGACTCATGGATCGAAGGTGGAAAATTATTATTTGCAGGGAAAACTATTGTATCACATTGGAAAAATGTGCCTACCCATTGATGAAAGGATTCATGTAATTCGAGAGACTCATACCTCTCTTGTGTCTGGTCATTTTGGGGTTGAAAAAGCTTTATGTCATTTACAGAGGTTTTGTTTTTGGCCTCATATGAAAAACATTGTGACTCATTTTGTAAAGGGTTCTGTGTTGTATTTTGTTTCAAAGCCCTCTAATAGAAAACTTGGGCTCTACACACCACTCCCTATTCTAAATCAGCCATGGGAAAATGTGTCCATGGATTTTGTAGGTGGTTTGCCTATGGAAAGGTCACGACTATTTGTATGTCATTGTGGATCATTTTAGTAAAATGTGTATTTTAATGCCTTGTAAACAATAGGTCACTGTTGAGGAGACTGCTTATATTTTCTTTCAGCTTGTTTGGGTCCATTTTGGGTTTCCCACATCTATTGTGTCAGATCGAGACTCTTGCTTTATTAGAGAGTTCTGGGCCAACTTGTGGAGAATGATGGACACTAAGATGAAAAGAAGTACGAAATTTCATCCACAGACTGATGGCTAGACAAGGGTCTTCAATCACACTGTGGTACACTTGTTACGAGGCTATTGTGGAAAACATCCCAAGTTGTAGGATGAACAACTTCCTTGTGTGCAACATGCATACAATCGAGTAGCACATTCATCGACACAGAGCTCACCATTCGAGACATGTTTTGGTTACCTACCAAGGGGTCCCTTAGACATGGTCTTTGGGAAGGATGAGGATGGTAATGGATGAGATGATAAGGAAAAAGCACATAAGCTTATTTAGCAGATACAGGTATTTCATTAGGAAGTACAGGAGCAGTTGGAGAAGAGTCAGGCTCGATATAAAACTGGGCATGATAAGCACCAAGTTGACCATCAGTTTCAAGTTGGGGACAAGGTGTGTCTCCACATCAGCAAGGATAGAATGAAGGTAGAAGGGAAGAACTTGAGACCCATTTGATATGGTCCCTTCAGCATATTGGCGAAGATTGGAGACAATGCTTTTCGTCTTGACTTGCCCGCTTATATGAAAATGAACTCAGTAGTGAATGTTGAAAACCTGAAGCTTTATGAACCTCCATTGGTTATTGATACTGAAGAGGTTCCACGGATTCCTAGAATGGAAGATTTTGCACCAGAGTATCTAGAAAAGTTTCCTGAAGATATCATACTCGAGAGGAAAACCAAAACTTCACGACAGGGAGATGTGGAGTACTTTCGTGTTGGCTTCAAAGGAATGCATCCAAGTAAATCTCGATGGATGGAGAAATAAAAAGTGAGGGAGAAATTTCATCACTTTCCAATAGATTGAAAATGATTTTTGTGGTCCAAAAGCTCTTAGTGGGGAGGATTGATCCAGGCGGATCTCTAAAAAGTATTAGTGGCATGGTAAGAAGGCTCAAAACTCATGGTGGCGGAAACTCTATAAATGTAGCATCAGATCAAAGTTCTTGTCATCCTAATTCCAACAGTGCAAACGATACTCAAATCTGAGTTCATATGAAGAAGTTAGAGAAAGTCAAAGATCAAGTTTGACTTGGACAGGTGGTAGGAGGAAGTGATGTGGAAAAATCTTAGCAAATGGGGAAGCGCCAAGTGGCAAGTTGCCATTAGTCCCATATATCACTGATAGCAAAAGGTAGAGGTCTATGGGTTGAGGAATCAACCCCCAGCACTATCGGGTTGTGATTGTGATATCACAATCGCATATTAGAGGCAAATCAAGGTTTCAAATCGGCCACAAGAAAGAAAAGTTGTGATGTGATAATCGCATATTGAAATCGCAAAGAGAACAACATTATAGAATCAGTCCCAATAGAGTTAAGTTGTGATGCGATATATCAAAATCACATTTCGTAAAATGGGAGCAGTCGTATGAAGTACCAACCCCGGTTCTCGGTGATTGGGATTTACGATGAGGCTTCAAACCCAATATATTATGAATTCTATTTAATAAGCTCTTCGGGTCCGCTATTATCACAAGGCACCTATTTTAAAGGCTTAGGTCTATATGGCAACAGAAAATGTCGATTTTGATTTGCTATGAGGCTAGCTACGCCGATGGATGATTCTATCATCTGAGGTTTAATGTGAAAACAATCCGTGGACTGTTTTTCTATGTTTGATAGGGTTGTTACTGCGTACTATTCACAGAGATGAGAATATATGCCTAAAAAAAAAAAAAGACAGTCATCTAATACTTGTCATCTGTTTGGAACTGCCCTTGAATTGAGGGGCTAGCCACCAAGTATATATATTCGACGATCTGCACAGGAAAGAGGGGAGACTGGCCGATAGTTCAGAACATTGTACACAACAGTAACCTGACCTAGAAACAGGGGTCAAAACCTCGCTTTGAGAAGCGAGGAGGTTCTGAGAGGGTGCATAAAGCTTGATTATCCAAATTGGGTGTTTAGATAAGCGTTTTTGCATGATTTTATGCCAGGATTTCGGTGGTGCTGTCTGTTTCTGACGCTGGTCTCTCCATTCTTCATCATTCTTCCAACTTGGAGGTATAAGGATTGTAATTGAATGTTGCTTGTACTTTTATCTCTTTTTATGCCACTTAATGAAGGAAGGCCTCCCCAGTATTGAGCAGGGCCCGAAGACGTAGTCCAAATTGAATGAACACTGTTATAAAATCTTTGTGTCATAGTTTCTTCCTTATCGTGTTATTTCCACATTTTTTTATGTTCTTTTAAGTTCCCTAGTTTATAAGCTTCGTTTCATGTAATTCTAATGCATCTATAAGTAAGATATCTTGTATCATTCTTGTTCTCAGTCATCAAATACTTAGTGTTTTACTTTACTGCACCTGTGAAGGCCAAGTTGGCTACAACAATGGAATTTATATTTCTATTGGTGTCGGCCACAATAACTCTTTCTCTAAGAAATGCAGGAGAGGCGAGTTAGTTCAGAAAATGTTTTCTCCGTGATTATACAATCTTCTTTTGAATTTTATCGTAAGATAGATGGTATGTGTCCATGACCATATTGTCATCAAGAGGAACAATCTCCTCTTACTCGCTTGGAGCTAACTCTGTTATTAGAGGAGGGGGAGACTAAACAGTGACCTATTGTGTACTCGACATTAGGTTGACATCTTGATTCTGTGGCTCTGGTTTTGCCTCCATGTCTTCGATCTCAATCAATTATTCAATCTGTTGAGAAATGTCCTTTTCCCGCATATGTTTTTTCTCCTCCTCTAACTTTCGGTTTTTCTATTGCTCCTCATCTTGTCTCTCTGTTGTTTCTTCTGTTATTACTTTATGCCTTTGTTCTTCTTCCTACTTATTCTTCTATTCTTCTTATTTCCTCCTCTGCTCCTATTATTCTTTCTACTTTTGTTATGCTTCTTGCATCCTCTATTTCATTTTCTTGTCTTCTGTTATGGCCACTTTCATAATAACTAGATTCGATTTCACCTTGCGGCTTCACTCTCCCCCTAGGTTGTATGAAACCTTCCTCTTTCCCTTTTCGTGCACTTGGTTGCACACTACTTCTCATGCTACCTCTAGAGTAGCTTCCTTCGATGGAGTAACCTACAATGTACCTGCGAAGTTGGACGGATCGTGATACTTGGAGGAATTATATAAATTCTTCCATTCTTCCTCCTCAAGCCTGTGGAAAGTCTTTCTTAGCCACTAAAAATGGATTCCCGCATAGTGGTATTTACAAAATCCCTTGAATCATACAAATTGAAGTCCAGAGTACCGAATGCAAATTCCTCTATTGCCTTCCATTTGGTATCCACAAATTTCAGGTTCTTAATCTCATACAATCCAATTTGCAAAGGAAATATTGGTCAAGGTGCTTTCTTCTTGCTATGTAGAGAAATTGATAATCCTGTGGAGAGATGGTACGCAACTTCTTGCATGATGAGCTTATCAGTGGCATACCTTTGCAAAATATGTGGTGACTTCTGTTCATCGAACATTCTAAGGAAACTTCCATCCTGTGAGGCAAACCAATATATGATCTACAACACTACTTCCATTTCCCCATGTGACATGAAAGGTGGATCTTCCTCAAAGATCATCTTGTATAAGGGAATGAGGAAGTGATCATTCAACTTCTCCATTACTCCTCTATGGTTGCACTCTAAGATAAACTTACAATATACATGCATGACATATTATCGTGGTGTCCAAGTCCAATTCTTGCTAGGGAATTAATTGTGTGCATAGATTACATCCAATAAATATATAGACATGAAAAATCTAGTTTTCCCGCCCTTGGGAGGATTCAGGGAATTAGCTACATGGATCTTCAACTGTCGAACCAAAAAGTATGGCTAGTTGAACGGTCTTCCTTCGCTCACAACCTAGTTTAGGAAGAATTCCCACCCTTCAAGAAAGGTCTTCATGCTCTGTTGACCATAGATTTTGTAACATAGGATGATCAACAGCTGACAGGCCCTCCTGAGAGACTTTGTATTATATGTGTTGGTGGGTGTATGATGGAACTTTGTTGGCTCTTTCACCCAACATTTGACAATATCCT
Source organism: Pinus taeda (assembly GCA_000404065.3). Lineage (NCBI taxonomy): Eukaryota > Viridiplantae > Streptophyta > Pinopsida > Pinales > Pinaceae > Pinus > Pinus taeda. Next base: position 239,897 of record APFE031185405.1, read on the forward strand.
TCATCCTTATATAGTTGTTGGTGGCATAGAAATATGAATCCATGAGCGAATCTGGCATAGGAAGATGATATATGAGATGATAATCTGGTGCTAGAAAAGAAGCAAGCTTCTATCCATTGGTACTAATAAGAGTCATGGTATTCAGATCTGTGTGAGATAGTATCCATCTAATAACATCTGCACATGGGAATGTCATATATCTACATGCAACCATTTCTAGCCTTGATCTCTACACATTGACATAAACCTATCAATCTTCTAGATCTACTTTGAAGGTTCTTGCTGAGAATATTTCATTCTCCTTCTGCCAAGTGATATCTGATTCATTTTATACAAACAGTTGAATATCTGAATAAATTGGCAAGTAAACTAGTGTACTCTCAATTGCTTCCCTGGTGTTGCTCTCAGTGGTATCCTTTGAAGGAAATCTCTTAAGTTCCATGGTAATTGTCACTGATGAAGAGAATTTCTCAACACCTGCAATATCTGAGGGAATAACATCCACTCATGGCAGACATGAATTAGCTTCAACAAATCAATTGACAAAGCATGATCAATAAATAACCACATGGATTGATTAGATTAATTGTGCAATTCTGGAGGTGAGGGAGAGAGAATGGTTGACGGAATTGTGTATTGCGCATTCTCAGCAACTAGTGATGCAGCTTGAGGCTAGAAACTGCAAATGCGCAGTCCAGCCTAAGTAGACTAAGGGAGAGACTGCGCATTGTGTAGTCTCAATGGCTAAGGGTTTGGCTTGATCCCTATAAATTCACATTGCACAGTTGGGCCAGCCTGCTACTATACATTACGTAGTCTCAGAGGCTAGGCTGATAGGTTGAGCCTTGGACTTGTGTAATTCCCAGCTGTGCAAGGCAAATTTTGATCAAGCGATGAGAAAATATGCCTGGTGAGGATGTGAGAAACTATGATATCTGAGTGATGGCGAAAATTTTAGTTCACATATAACTAATTATAAATAGATCAGTGCAAATCAAATGTATAAAACCAAAATTCAAAAGGAAAAATAAGCATGCATGAAGATTCATTGAAACAACAACTTTCTAATGGGAAAAAATAAGAAAATTAAAGTGACACTTGTAAAGGGTGAACGACAGACCGAACCAACACTTGTACAAGCTAATATAAAGTAAAATGTTAGAAATCAAGAAGAGAAACATGCAAAACAACACTTACATAAGTGAAACAACAAAAAGTGACAGAAAAAGTGGCAAAAGATGACAAAATAAAAACTCTCTCAGAAAAGCACGCAAACTCCACTGAAGCCTCCTTGATCTCCTTGGGAATGCTAGAGCTGCAAGATTGAATGATAAAATGAGATATAGAGGCATCTCTTATATAAATCTAGATTGATTAGAGCTTATGACGTGCATACCTAAAATCAAGGAAAAAGTGGCACTTGGCGGGAAGTTCCAAAAATAGTAAGCATGCCACCTTCACGAAACTAATTATGATTCCCCATTATTTAGGTATGTTTTTTTTTCTTTTATTTTTTCTTATTTTTTAGGAAAAATGGGCATGCACACTTCCAAAATGGATTATGTAGTTTCTAAGGAATGGGAAACTTCTCAGCTCAATGCATTGCGCAGTTTCTGAGCTCAGTGAAGGGATTGCGTAGTTTATGACCTTAGTGCTGGGCTGCGATCTAGAACTGTATAGTTCTCAATATCAAAGATGAGCTTTGATTCTAGATTTCACAATTTCGAAATGGTATACTAACATTTTAGAGGGAGTTGGGATCCCATCTCATACTTAAGGATGTCATATATGTTGCAAGACTAAAGAAGAATCTCATCTCTATAGTAGTTTTAGAAGACCATGGTTATGATGTGATCTTCAACAAAGGGAAAGCATTGCGAAGACACATAGCCACGGGATAGGTGAATCACATCGGGGTTCAAGTGAAGAACCAACACAAGTTGGATGTGGAAGATTATGTTTCATTAAGCAGTAAGGTAGAGAAAGTGTAGAGCCGCAATGTCAGTGAAATTTGGCACAAAACAGTTGGCCATTTGCATCATTGTGCCTTAAATATTGTGTAGTGAATAAACAATGGCCTCCCTAAAGGATCACTTGAGCAGAAAGATGTATGCAAGGGTTGTACCTTGGGGAATAATGTAAAATCCACATTCCATGAACGAGAAAGAAAAGCACATGCGGTCTTGGAAAGAGTCCACTTTGATGTTTTTGAACCTTTCTCAATAGCCTACACTGCCAAGCATAAGTACTATCTTATATTTGTTGATGATTTCTCAAGGAAATGTTGGATCTTCATGCAAAAGAAAGATGAGACATTCTCAAATTTTGTAGAGTTCAAGGCACTAGTTGAGAAAGAGACCGACAAGAAGGTGAAGGCTCTTATGAGAAAAGATGGAGGTGAGTATGTTTTGAATGAAATCAAGGATTTCTATGTGAAAGAAGGCATTTGAAGAGAGCTGAGAGCACCCCACAACTCATGAAAAAATGGGGTAGCTAAGATAAAGAATTGCAAAATTGTAGTTGTTGCGAGAGTTATGCTACATGACCAAGGCCTACCACTTCATTTGTGGGCAGAGACATGTAACACAATAGTCTACTTGTAGAAATCGAGTCCTCATCGTATTCTTGGGATGATTACACTGGAGGAATATTTCTCAGGGAGAAAGTCGAATGTGTCTCACCTTAATATTTTTGGAGCCTCTATTTACTACCATGTCTCCAAAGAATCAAGGAAGAAACTTGAGCTGACAACAAAGTTGGGAGTATTTGTGGGTTACAAAAAAACTCCTCACAACTACCGGGTGTACTTACCTTCCCTCATAATGACATTTGTGCAAAGGGATGTAAATTTTTATGAAGAGAAAGTGAAGCGGTGCTCTCTTGAGAGGGAGCTTCAGATCCCACTAGAAGAGGATATTTTAGCTCCAAAGGAGGAGCCTCAAGAAGTTGTGGAGAAGCCATAAGCTAAGGAGCAGAGAATAGAGACACCCACTCAAGTAGAACCATCTAGAGAATGTAGAAAATGAACCAAGGAAGCTGATAGACTTATGCAGGATGCGAGGGAGAATGTGGGAGCTCCTTAAAATTTGCACAAGAAAAGGAGGTCACCTCGGAGGTACACTATCTACATGGCTCTAATGACCAAGCTTGTAGATGTTGGGTGCAAGAATTGCAGTTAAGCAGATTCCTTTCAACACTTAACTTGTCAACCCTGAGTTTCGTACACTTCAAGGTGTAGCAAAAGAAATGCCAAGAAATTATATGAACCTTCTCTAATTGTATTCCCACTTCTTTGATTACAAATTGTAGAATCCAAAGGATAGATCACACAATAATGAATACCAAGAAAACTTTGGTGCTGAATGAAAAGAATGTGCTTTGCAGAAATTCAAATAAAGGAAACTGTCAATTCATTAGGAACAATCTGAATCGATAAAATAACTATTTGATATTCTCTTTCGTATGGTTGTAAGACAGAGGAATGATCCAACTAATCAAGATGCTTGTCTTCCTTAATATTTCCCTTTTGGTACCAAGTTGTTGTTCGTGTACCACAACAAGGTTCCTATATTGGAATGGTGTTCCTATACCAGAGTGAAGCTTCTATACTGGAAGTATGTATATTGGGTCCTTACTGAATACCTTGAACTACATACAAGAGATCTAAGCCTTTGTACTATAGCACTTTGTTCCTGTACTCAGAATGTTGATTCTTGCACTAGAATAGAGGTTCCTGTACTACGAAACTAGAGTTCCTGTACTTGGTTTCCAAATCGGTTGCAAGAAATAAAAGCGTGTCAACTAAGAAAATAAATGCAAGGTGAAAACAAAGTTGTAAAGTGAACTTCTATAAGAAAAATGAACCATTAACTAATCACATGCTTGAAAATTAAAAGTGATTTCACAGCCAAAGGAAATTTCTTTAGAAATAAGAAACAACTTTACTTGAAAACTACTTTGACACAAACATCAACAAGCTCTTTCCTGAGATGATTGTTTTTTGAATAAACTAGATCTGCAACCTTATGTAAATAATCCTTTTAACTCAGGGAATCCTTCTGATAAATTCAATATTAAATCCAGCAGCGAGTGGAGGTACAAACCCAAATAATGTAACAATGTTTTAGTGAAAGCTTATGGACATTAATCAAATATAAATCTGAACTTGAATATTAGAATATGCTTCACTAAAAATCGAAACACTATTTGCAAAAGAATCATAGACCTGCAGAAATAAGAATGACTAGCTCTTATATCATAGTAAAATAATATCACATTGATTTTCATTTCAATCTTCAAATGAGGAATAAGTGTCTTGATTAGGTGAGGAATGAGGGTCCTCCTCACTCCTATTTATATCATTCCTTACGGTGAGGTTTAACCTTCTCAATTTGTCTCCTCAATTCAAGGTTGACTTAAAACTTAAGACAAGTTCACCCACATAATCAAATAAAATTTATGTTCACTCTATCCATAATGCCTCTCTTATGCTACAAGCATCCCCTTGTTCCTTTAACGGTGCCTTACAATCAAGTGCCAAGTGTCCAAATACATACACGGTTTCACACCTGCAAGCTTGGGTGCAAAGCCAACATGCTTGGGTTCTTAGCCCACAAGTGACTTAGTGGTGCCAATTTCTCCATAACTCTGTAGGCTAGGGTTTGGAGTACCTCCCAAGTTACCAATCTCGACATGTTCAGTATGTTTAAATTTGATTGGATCCCCCTTACAAAAAGGATTATTTATGTTTTGATAACATTGATTGCATTATTCTTAAAAAAATTATATACTTGGAGATATAGCATGAAATATAAATGGATTGTAATTAAGTGAGGATGAGTAAGTGGAATACAAAATGGAATGTCTATACTTATATATCGAACTCGAGATGAGGTATGTTTGCAATTATGAATAATTATCTGTTTTGAATTATGCTTGCCATTACTATTTGTGCCTTTATTTTAACCTTATTCACAACACTTTTTTCCCTTTCAGTGGAGGAGAGGACACTACAATAGAGATAATGTTCAAAGGGGAAGATTGAAATTTTTTGTTTGTTGCTAGTCACCTTAGCTTTGATACCCCAATATTAGCCCATTTTTCAACTTGAGAAATCCTCGCAAATGCTTTATGGATGTGGGGATTTCCCATTCCTTGATGGCTTTAATTTTGCTAGGGTCTACGTTAACTCCTTCATGAGATACAATATGACCCAGATATTCCACCTCTTGTACTCCAAAGAAACATTTGGATCTTTTTGCAAATAATTGTTTCTCCTCCAATAGTTGTAGCACCCTATCAACATGTTCAACATGATCCTTCCAAGACTTGTTGTAGATTAGTATATCATCAAAAAATACTAACACAAATTTTCTAAGGAAGGGTTTGAAAATGGAATTCATCAAACCTTGAAATGTAGAAGGTGCATTGGTAAGGCCAAAAGGCATGACCAAAAATATCATAGTGACCCTCATGAGTTCTAAATGTTGTTTTCGGAATGTCTTGAGTCTTCATTCTGATTTGATGATATCCTGATCGAAGATCTAACTTTGGTGAAGTAAATTGATCCATGCAATTCATCCAATAATTCATCAATGACAGGAATGGGAAACTTATCTTTAATAGTGAGCTTGTTGAGCTCCCTATAATCTAAACACATGCACCATGATCCATCCTTCTTGTGCACCAATACTACAAGAGCAGAGAAAGAACTTTGGCTAGGTAGAATTATACCAGCCTCAAGCATTTCTGCAACCATATGTTCAATTTCGCTCTTTTGGGCATAGGGATGTATGTACAGCCTGATGTTTGGAGGAACACTTCCTGGAAGTAAATGAATAGCATGATCATGATCTCCAATAGGTGGGAGACCTTTGGGAGTCTCAAATACCTTGGAATGATTGTCCAAGACTTTTTGGAGATCTGGAGCAATAGATGATTTCGATGTGGAAACATCTAGCAAACATAATTGTGCAATTACACCTCGTTGTCCTTTTTTACAAGCTTTGTCATATCATTAGAGCTTATTACCTTTCCTGGTTTCCCTGCAATGCCCCTTAATTCAACTTCCTTTCCTTCCGCATAAAATTTCATGAAAACTTCTTGAAAGTTAAAAGCTATTGTACCCAAGGATTGTAGCCATTGGACTCCTAGTACAACATCAGCACCTCCCATTGGAATGGAAAGAATTGGGCTTTTCAATACATATTCTCCCATGGATAGCTTGATATTATGGCACTTTCTAGAGCAATTTATCGTTCCTCCATTTGCAACCATCACTTGAAACTATGGTGTTGGATATAGGAAGCAATTCAATTCTTTTGCTCTCTTACAATGAATAAAATTGTGGGTACTTCCTGAATCAATTAACACTATTCCCTTTTTCTTCTTGATTTGTCCTTCTATCTTGATGGTTTGAGGAGTGATAATTCCAGCCAATGCATTACAATATATGGTCGGATTCATTTCTTTTTTATCTAGGCTTTGTTCCTAGAGTATATCCTCTTCTTTTGAACTTTCTTGCTCCTTTTCTTCTTCCTCTTCACAATCTATGTAGAATAATTTCTTCTCAGCACACTTATGCTCTTTAGTGTATTTGCTATCAGCAATGTAACAAAAGCCCTTTTGCTCTTTTTTTCTTCCAATTGTTTGTGTTGTCAACCTGTATAGTTTGTGGAAGGCATAGGGCAACAACATTCATCTTTATAGTTGTGAGTGGTATGTCCTAGTTGCCATTAATTTTCTTTCGCATTTTTCTTGCTAACCTGAATTGCCTTCTCTAATGAATCATGTTCCCGAAAGGCAAAAAACCATTCATGTTGGATATTATCCTTTAAAGTCCCTATAGAACACATCAATTCACTTATGCTCCTCGGCGAATATTTTTTACCCTTATGTTCAATTTCGGAACTCCCTGCAATGTGCTCCATTATTGACCCTTTTTGTTTGAGACTTATCAATTGGCTAAAAAAAGTGTTTCTTTTTGTATCCTCATAATGTGCTGTCAATTCTTCCGTAAAAATTGCCCAAGTGATAATTTTTTTACGAGAGAAAAAACATTGATACCATACAAACTGATTTGGTTCCAAATATAAAGTTGCAATACATACCTTTTGTGTGTTTTGCACATTATTGAGATCGAAAAATTGCTCCATCTGTAATATCCATTTTTCGGGATCCTTGCCATCAAACTTCCTCATATCGATTTTTGGAATATGGTGGGTCTTCGATCAAACATTAGAGCCTATGGAATCATGATTAACATTTCTTTTGTTCTCATCATGAGTTTCCTTTACTACCCTTTCACCATTATTGACCATTTCTTGTAGCAACTTATTCATATTTATCTTCAATTCTTCCATCTTATCATCCATACCATCCATTTTAGCACCCATGCCATTCATCTTAGCTTCCATGCCATCCATCTTAGCTTCTACGCCTTTCTTTAAGCAATCCATTTTAGCTTCTACACCTTTCTTTAAACCATCCATCTTAGCTTCTACATCTTTCTTTAAACCATCCATCTCAGATTCTGTTACTTTTTGTGCAAGTGACACTTGTTTCACTTGGTCTCGTAATTTTGATATATCATGTTGCATTTCTTCCTCTTCTTCATGAGTCATGCTAGAGCTTTCAGGTTGCCTACTAGGTGTTTGTATTTTCTTTCCTCGGGGCATCAATTACCGATAATAATGCTTTAATATGCCCTTTTAATTCCTTCAAACTAAATTTTGAAACCAAGCTTATGCAAAAATTTAAAAAAAATTACACACCTTTTTTCACTTTGTAGGAGCTCAATATTGAATCTGATGTATCTCTGTAATTTCGGATCATCCAGTTCTTAAATTGTGACCTAAAATAGCCCTCAACATCCTCTTTCCAATGCCACCAGTCTGATCCAAATTGGATTCTCGAGGGAAGAGTTATGCCAAATATCCCATAGTGACCTAATTATAGACTAGTTCAGTAGAGCGAACTTGTACGACATGTCACGAGTCACTATTTCGACCCTTGGCTCTAAAAATATATATAGAAGAAACTATAGTCTATCCTCTTTCTGTACCTTTTGACGAAATTTCAATCCGATGCTCAGAGAAAAAGTTATGACCCCCAGGTCACCTGTTTGGAATGTAATTCAGGATTTTGCAAAAAGACCAAGTTCCTCAGATCATATCTCTGCAAATATAGCACGAAAAGCTCTGAAATTTGGACCCAAGCTACAGCGCGATGTCTTCTCAAATGGGTTCTTTTCAACTTGTGAAACGTTGTAGAAAAAAAGTTATAGCGAAAATGCCACGATGACCTATTTGGAGTAGCGAAACCCTAGAATCCAAAGCTCTGATACCAAATGTTATGAAACCGGCTCAAGAAAAGATAGAAAAGATAGATCAACGCGGTTATAATTCAGCCTCTTCGAGGGGGCAACCTCCTTTACATTAAATAAATGAACAATTCTTGGATGATTCAAATGACAAAACCTCCTTTCTATATATAGGAGTCTAAGGAGTCACAATATAACCCAGCCGGCCTAACAATAATAATAAAAAGCCACAAAAATAAACTAGAGGGATTCTATGGGGCACAGTAATAACAATACGGTGACAATAGGGGCACAACAATATTAATAAGGGGTACAACTACCATATTAATGGGGTAATCACTAGTATTATAGGGACCCAACAGTGAAAGCAAAAATAAGTTCTGATGACAATAAGGTTGTTGAGGGAGATCAATTTTAGACATTATTATATGCCTTATAGTCTGGAGGTGTAGAAGGGGGCCCAGAAATTTGGATGTGCCCAAAATTTTTGGGTGGTGTTGTAGGGGCTATAATAATTGTCGAACCATAGGTAGAATCAAACATATCTTGCCACACCCCTATAATAGATTGAGTTTGAATTATACTGAAAGGAACTATTGAACACACATTATGGGTACCTATTGCATTACCTTGACCCTTAAATATATGCTCTTCCTCTGCATCTCAACTAGGTCCTGTTAGTCATTAAACACCAAGTTAGAAATTCACACATGCAATTATTTAATGATGATGCATAGAAGAAGGAAAAGGGATTATTGTATTCAAAATTTAAAAATAGTTTTATGGTGTTGCTCCACTACTAGTAGGCCTTGAGAGTACCCTGGAAAATTCACTTCAATAAATCACAAACATTTCTTCGCAACCAATGAGTCTGGTCAATACCCCTGCAAAGTCGTTGGCTTGACGTAGGAAGCCTTTATCAAACCTTTCCCCTTTAGTTAATTTTATTTTCTTTCATGTGCACATTGGAATTATTTATTTGGAATTTATTACACTAGGATAAATGAGTTTACAGGCAAGAGAGGTTATTTATTGTTTAATAGAAATTGAAAGATATTATGATTTGGTTTTTATCTCATGCCTTGCTTCACATCACATCTCCAATTGATAGGTGAAAAATGAACACAAACCAAGAAATATCTAGGACCAAGAAGGTCACACCTCTAGGTTGCATTGCGAGACTCTAATATGCAACTTTGAGACTTCGAAGCTCACCAAAAAAATTGTGACCAATGAACTATTTGAATACAGTTCCTTTTCCAAAGATCTTCACAATGAGAACTTAACCTCCTAAAGATCTCAAATCTCTTGGAATATGGTGTGAGCATCAACTTAAGGAGAAAACTGATCTTTTATTTTACCCAAGTGGACTCCATCGCCAATTTATGTGTAACGCTTTTAAAACCTTAGTGTCATATTGATTGGTGGATTTGCTAGAATTCTCATGTGTTTCCTCCAATTTGTTTTATAGGCTCTTTAACAAGACACATAACATCATATTTTCAAAGCACTCGTCGACTTCTACAAGGCTTGTGGTCTAAAAATTCTTCTTTCGAACTCCTGGTGTTAAAGGATATGTTTTAACATCTATTCAATAGGCCTAAAAACCAGACCAATCAACATCCTCAAACACTTTTTCATAACCCTTCACAAAGACCTAAGCATCACTTCTCCAAAAATTCTAAGTTTCAAGGAAAATTGTCTTAGAAAAATTGTTTTTACCCCCAACACTCCTTACATTCTTGTGCATGTACGCTCACTGCATGTTACATAACTAAGCACCAGTAATGGTCAACACATGTTTCTCCCTTTTGTAGATGTTCAGATTTTATAAATTCGGGAAAGATAAAAAATAATTTCAAAGCTTCCTCTTCCATTAGCTTCCAAGGTAGTTTTAACTGTTTACCATGGATAGAGAGCTCAAATTCCTATCTGATCCTATCTTGGAGATCTTATCTCTTATCCCTTAAGCTCATCCTCCCATCATATGTGGATCTCAAGTCTCAAATGGTAAATCCTAAACTACCACACTCATTTATAAATTTACTGCCTCCCATAAGGTCTAGGTTGAATTTTGGCGATTTATAATGCCCTAATGATATTGTTTTGAGCCTAAAGGAGTCACCATATTCATACATTAAGGTTTATGTTGAGGTTTGGTTTGTGACAAGGAAGTACAAGTCAACTTGGTGAGACATGTACAAAGTCAGACTTTAATTCTCTCCTATCTTTGTTAATACAAAGAGCATATTGTTTTCATATATTTGTTTGTTATGTTTGCACTCATGTATTTCAATGACATATTGAATCATTGAATAGATATTTTATATTATGTTACATGTATTTTGGTTCCTTCCCTTGTTTTAGTCATGTGTTAGGTTCTAATTATAACACTTGGAGCTAGATTTGGAACTTACAAGCAAGGTGGAAAGGAAGACTTGCTATGGATTCTAGGTATGCTTCTTTCTGATTTTCTAATTTATCTAACGTAAACTTGAATCTTTTTGTCTTCTGCTGTTTTAGATCAGACCAATAGATCTAAATAATTCACCTTTGTTTGCAATAGTGAAAATTCCATATAACAAATTGGCGACTCCACTTGGGATTGATTCTCCCCTTAGTGGTTTCCTTGATCTTAGCATATTTTTCACCTATTAAAGTGACCTTAATTGACTCACTGAGACATTTATTAACCTTAGGAAAACACTCTTTTGAGCTTGGTTGGGTTTCTTGTGTCGTGTTTTGACTAGTTTCTTTTCTGCACCTACGCTGATCCTATAGGATGCAAAAATTTGCATTTCTGTGCCTTTCTCTTTGTTCCAATTTGGTCTAGAAAGTTTTCCTTGAGTCTCTGAGATTGTCTTTATCTTTGTAAATCCATTCCCTTGTGTGAAATTGTGTGTTTTTTCTTTCATTTTTGCATATGAATGTTAATCAACTATGAGTGTCATCACCTTTTTGATAAGATTTTGTTTCGTTCTTTCTTTCTTCTTAACAATTCGGGTTTATATGCATAGATTGATTGTGGAATTTGAAAATTAACTTTTTAATTACAGTTAAATTCTATGTGGTTTCTTTTTTTCAATGATCAAGTTGCATTCATATGTATCTTTACATTTAAAACATTAAAAGAAAAGAAAAACAATTATTTGCATTGCATATTATGCTTTGATTTTAATTGGAATAGTGAAGTTAAGAAGATCAATTGTTGCATCACTTGTTTTTTGCATTATTTATTGATTTCTCCTTCCCCTACTTATTTAGACATTTCATTGTTAAAAGGAAAATGAAAAGGATTCCTTTTTGTCATATTAGTTGCATCATAGGTGTGTTCAGGTGACATCAAGTTTTGAGCCTTCAAATCGAAACATAATTCAAGACAAACTTTAAAATTTACTGAATCAATATTAAGGAGCATTTGGAACATTAACACAAACATTTAGATGTCTAGGCTAGAGACGTGTTTCAACTTATTTAAATGTAGGAGTTGTCATTTTTTGTCAATGTTACACTCTGGGGCTAATATCATGTTCAACATATGTAAGTGTATAGGATCATTCTCCTTATACCTTCAGGTATATTAGATGGCGCTCTACACATGATAAGTATATGGGAATGCTCTCAATGAATGGTTAAACATTAGGTAGAAGTACTATGGATTTCACTTCCACGTAGCTCTAGATATATTTTGGAAGTCCACCATAGGATGCAAGCCAACCTTAGGAAACTGATTCAGTCACCTTGTCATTCGTGATATACCAAACATAATATTTGGGAGTTTTCCTGCACTTATGTAAACCCTTGGTTTACCAAGTTGGTATATCATAGTTCACAATGACTTGGTAATCTGTATCTGCCTAGTTACCCCTTTGTTTCATTTTGTGTCTTTAGTTTCTAAAATTACTTAATTATCCACGAAACAACATCCTCACCGTGGAACAAATCCTTAGTGGATCTTAGATTGAGACTAATGGCAACAGGTTCTGAGTCTACCAACTAAGGAAACCCATCTAAGAGGAACCCTAGTCCTTTTCCTTCTTTTGGGAATATTGGTGCTGATGTTGTTCTATATTTTTGAGGTTGAGAGAGTAAACACATAGGACAACATCAAAACCACTTTGGCAACTAGGATCTAGCCCTATCAGCTTTAGAGAGGGATCTCCCTATAAAATTTAGCTATGTTTTATGTGCCTTTTAGGCTAGTTATTAGTGTACTAATTGTTTTTTGATTGGATTGTTTGGTTGATTACATTGTTATAATTCCATTGGGCTATGGAGTCTAAAGATTAACTGGATCTACATCAAATTTTCAAGGAATTTCACACGGAAAACTGGGTTGCACTAGTTGGATCTTTCATAATTTTAAATGAATTATGAAATAGAAGAAATGAAAGATTCAGTAGAAACTAAGGAGCAATGAAGAATTCCTTAATTTGACTTCAACAAAAAACATATAAATTACTAACAACCAAAATAGGGTTCTCTATGTAACATATCCTATTCATCACATTTTCTATTATGTAATTAACATTTTCAGAGATAACAAAGAAAGGAAACAATGATCAAACACATAAACTGAAGAAAAACATCACCATTTCGTACACCACTTGAATCATGTTAAAATGTCCATGTATTATTGATGCTTCCAGCAACTTTAAAAATTACAATTTGCAGAGGAAAATTATATTCAACAATCAACATCTCTTACTTCAAATGATGAAGTATTTATACAAATTCTAAACTAAAATATCTTGAAACAATATCAAGATTTGTTACAAATATCTCAAACTATCTTACACAAATAGAACTAAAATATAGGACATTCAAAACTAATGAATCTAATATGGATTTCTGGTGTGAAATAAGAGCAATTCGAATTTGATAGCAACTCTTATTTGATGAGGTGGCCTCCAAGTCACTAACT
>APFE031185406.1:0-30732 GCA_000404065.3 Pinus taeda
TTGGATTTCTTGTGGAAGATTTGAAGGGGAAGATTCAAATGTTCAAAGAGATTATGAAGTATTCAATGAAGCATCTAATAATATTGTCGATAAAGTTTATAAAATTATTGGTAAGTGCCAACATTGTCATCAAGTTGACAACATGGAGACAAATTTCTTTAATCTTTGTATTTGTCTTTGTTGTGGGAAAACAAACCATCTATTAGAAAAATAGTAAATGAAAAAGAAGGTTCAAATATAAATAGTTCATTGTGGTTAGATGAGCTCTTGGAAATGGGATTCAGAAGCCAAGATTTTATGTAAATCTTGTCGTTGAGTTCAACATGGTTGAAAGAGTGTTTCCTAGGAAAGGTTTTATTAATGGATGATTATGAATGTTTCTAGCTATTTTTTTCAAAGGATTTAGGTAATTTTTTTGGATGGATGTGTTATTAAGTTGAATACAATGCTCTCTTCCACCTTCAAGTTAGGTACATTAATGTTGCATCAATAAATCCAAAGACTTAAACCTTTTCATTAACATGGGGAAAAGAAAAGGATGATGAATCTCACACTTAAATTTTCAAAGTCTACTCAAGTTTTTTGAGGATTTCTAGTTGCCCGCATATGAATAAAAATATGTAGTTCTAGCAGAGTTGTGATTTCATTACTTTTGAAGAATTATTGATGATTTTCCACCGGTATTTTTTTAGGCTTTTGCCACTTGTCATATTATGTGAAACACACAATGATTATTTGATTTTTATCTCAACTTGACGACTAATTTTGGATTTCTTTTATCAATTTTAGAAGGGCGCCTAGTTATTACTTAGCAATTATTTGGTCGAATTACAATTCAACGTCTTGCAATTGGATTGGGATGCCAATTAACACTATTTATGTGTCATTATGAGAATAGTTTTGTGGACATTTTGTTTAAACTAAGTAGATGATGGTTAGATCCATCTGCATTCTTGATCAGCACTTGATTGGGTTGTCATGCATTTTTAGGGATGTGTGAGACTTTCAATTTATTCACTCATTGTGATTTTATCATTATTATTAGAGTTCATATTAGTGAAAAATTACAAGAATTCTAGATGATGTATTTACACAATGGGATTTTCCATATTCTATGAGTTTCCAACATCTAACTTTGTTGGTTCTTTCAAGAAAATATTTATTAAAGATCAAGCTAGGAATTTTAGATAGAAGATTTGGATATGATACTAGTTTTGGCACTTTCTTGTTGCCTTATTGGTATAATCATTCAACTTTATGATTAAGGGGGGTCGTTAGCCTATGACTCCTTATAAAATCATAAACATGTATATCACCTCTTTGTAAATTTCATATCATAGTATATAGCTTTTGTTTGAACTTTGTATTAGACCCTCTTTTTCCTTCTAACCTTTTCTCTTCATGAGGTATGCGTGTGAGGGTAAATATAGCTTATGAGGTGGTTACACAAAATGTACTATGTATCAATAACTTTGGTGTGAATATAATTTTGAAGTGGCTTACACCTTTTCCACCATCTTCTTATGTCTCATTGTGAATTGTATTTTTTTCTATCTTGCAATGTCATATCTTACTTAATAAACAGGGAATCTTTCATCCATGGTTATTATTGTATTCGCTACAATAGCACCCAAAATTTTGGGCATATTCAAACCCCTCCCCCCTTTTTTTGCTCACCTCAGGCCATTAGGGTTATGATTATGTTCCAAATTGGTCAATTTCTCAATGCCTCTATTATCATCAAACCCTATTGCTCCTTATGCCCACATAATGCATATGGCTCACATCCTATGCATTTTAACATTTTATTTAAAGTATTAAGGTTTCGTCATGAACACCTTCAATTGGGATCTTCTTTTCCATTTGCATGTCCTAGGTTTCATGGAATGTATTCCAAAATATTGGCAAGTGTTTTATGTTGTTAATCATGCCACATCTTGGCCTTCATAAGCGTGGGCACATTAGGGTAATTTTAAT
Organism: Pinus taeda; assembly: GCA_000404065.3. Lineage (NCBI taxonomy): Eukaryota > Viridiplantae > Streptophyta > Pinopsida > Pinales > Pinaceae > Pinus > Pinus taeda. Next base: position 1,978 of record APFE031185406.1, read on the forward strand.
TTGATTAAGCATTGTCAAAACCCTAAGCTATCAAGACCTTCATTTAAGGACTAAATGATGATTGGCTCGATACTCGTCTCTGGATTTGCATTATCTACCTTGCACCCCATCAACTTTTAAACTTATTTTCAGTTGCTCTGGTCACATCGTCGTCCCTTGCATATTCATGTGCACAAGTGTTCAATGTTTCAGGATGAAATATCTTTGTGAAATACTAGATTTCTAAAGTTTTATATTTCTCTTGGCATGATTGTCCTTTCAAGAAAACATTTGAATACTTGAACTAGTGTTGTTTGCAAAGTCACCTAAAGGCCTATATTGCCAAAACTGCTTTAATTAAGGTTAATTAAATTATGTCTTCCAAGGCCTCTATTTTTTATGTTGAAAATAGTCAAAAAATTATATTATAATGCCTTAGAGTCATCAAAAACTCATTAATTGTATTAGTATGAGAATTACCTTATAAGTTCTTACCCTCTTGCAATTGGGCATCGCAGGTCCTTTTTTATCAGCATAGGTTTGGGCTTCATGGAACCAATCATAAGATGGCAGGGAATTTGGGCGCTAAGAAGGGTAACATGCAACAAGCCCACTAAGGAAAAGGGTATATCTTATCATTATATGGGAAAATACATGATTATAAAATCATTAGTGTTTTAGGAGAAAAAAATGCAAAGTCTTGCCAAAAGGCACAACGATATTTTGTATACTTGGATGCCAATATTGGAAGTGAGGTGCACATTTCAGGAATAATAAATATGCATTGAATTGGTAGTTGTGCAAAGAAAACACACCAAAATGGAGAGCTCAATGAACTGCCCAGAAATGTGTGCCAAAGGCAAGGTGCATATTACTTTGATGCTTAAAGTATTGAAGGCATCAGTGAAAGAAAGAAAACATGGATGAAACAAAACTACACATGGATGCAAAAATGGAATATCTACCTCATTGCTTGTCCCACAAATAGCAAGGAGCTAAAGGATTTTATTATGGAGAAGTTTATTAAAAAGGTATGGGGCAAAGAGTTGGGTAGAAAGAAGAAATATTACATTAAGGAATTCGACCCTACGTGTGATTTACAACAAAAAGAGTTCATTGGAGCTAGCATTTCGTGGAGGGAAAAGGTTCTTATTGCTCAATTAAGGACCAACTCACATCAACTTCGTGTGAAACAGGGTGGTGGAAAAGGCCTAAAGAAGGTTGGGAAGAATGGGTGTACATTTTGCACGTCTGGGGCTGTGGAATCAAAAAAACATTTCATTTTGGAATGTGATGCATTCAAAGACATCACATAAAGTTATGAGAACATGTTAGCATCAATTTCTTGGCATTGTCTTTTTAGCGAGGGGATTGTTGGAAGGTTGGGTCAGCTCATCATCAACTTGAATTGGAAAAGGACTGAATAGCAAAAAGTGAAAAACAGGGAACTAATGGTCTCATAGATTATTTTTAGTCTCGTGGACCTTAAAATATCATTTCATTTCATTTCTATGAGATGAGAAAAAATGGTTGAGTACAATGCAGTTATGGGAATAGTGTTAGAAGCATTGAGGCCACATTTTGTTGACCTGTTGACAACACGTTGAACACAGGTCAAATGCATCAAATGAGTTCATAAACAACAATCAAAGTGCTGCAACGTGTTGGAAAAATTGCATCGTGCATTATTTATAACGTTGTGCTTTAGTGGTAAAGAACGAAGTGGTGACAAATCCACGAGGTGTTGAGCGTATAAGCAACAACACAATGTGTTAAAAAATCATTCAAGGAACCTGTCGCTTATGATACTATCCTATGGTTTGCATTATTTTGATGTTTGCATACAAGGAATTATACTTTAAATGGTTGTTAGACAGCAAAGGATAAATAGCAAAGGATTGTTAGCATAGTTGAGAAGAGGATACATGAGTAAAGACATGAGTAACGGGTCCAGTTCCAGAACCCTTTTGGCAGCAGCATGGAGGATAGAAGTAATACCACAGATTGGGAACTGAGGCATTGAGGCATGTCAATTTTGAAGAGGAAATGATGGTGATGTTGTTGTTGGACATACAATTAAGGGACTGGTTTGGAGTCTCAGGAGCAGAGGATTTTGTTTTGATGAAAAGAGGAGAAATATATTGAACTGGTAACCAGATATGATATAAAACAGATTTGAAGTTTTAACGCAGTGGTTTAACCAGGGAGGAACGCCATTTCAGATTTGATTTTGAATTGATCTATAGATAAAGAAATTTAACACGAAGTTGGGAGCAACCTTAGTAGACAAGGAATGTTACCATTTCCCTCAACATGTGTTCCATGCTCCCAAATGAAGAATCATCTGGCATGGTCAGCGCATGGGGTATTGCCAAAGCCCAGGTTGGGATCTTTTTCATTGAAAATTGCATAATGTTGGTGCATTTCCTTTCACAATGGCAGCTAGTGAAAGTCAATATCAAGCTCAAATAACATAAGCTATCAAAATCACTCAATGTTTCCTTGGAACTCTAGTTTGAACGGTATGCATACATTTGAAACCTTATAGTCACAGTGTACATAAGCAATGACCATGGCATGTAATAAATGTAAATTGAATTATGACATGGGTTTGAAATTATTCGAAAACTGCATGGGAGGCATCGATAGGAGACTTGGTGCATAGGCTTTGATGACACATATATGAACCAACCATATATCTTAAGCCTGTTGTAAGTATTATGAACTGTTAAACAATAAAATGACACAATGAAGAACGTGCAATGGAAATAGTGCTTGTGCCCAGTATATCGTGCCAAGACACAGGTTGAAAGGGAAAATTAAGATGCAATTGTGTCTCTTGATTGTACTTGTGAACCCATGCCTTTAAGAGGTTATTGAATGTTACACCAGAAGCATATATTCTCTAAGCGTGATGAGCCATATTTCATTCAAGGGATGCAAAGGCACTAAGGAAACGACACACATGAAATTGCATGCAAGTTTTGGGTAGCAGATTGGCACTTACTGATAAGTGTGACTCACACTAAAATGTGACCGCACGACCACTCCTTACACTCCTTTAATCTAAGGTCCCAAGGTCGCAAATGGAGAACCTTAATGATGTGATTGGTAGAGTGTGATCTCTTTTGAGATGTGATATATGACCTGCCCAAAGACTTCATATGCAGATAGTTTGTCATCAATAAAAAACAGAGTGAACAGGAATACTCATGCACCTCAAGGTTGATTCCAAACTAGGTTAATACCTAAGAATATAGTTCACCTAAAACATGCCTTATGTTCAAATGACAGAATGCAAGGAAAAGGGACTTTCTAGGGTTTGTAGTTGATGGCCTACGTATGACCAATTCCCATCATTTTGGGCCACTTCTCAAAGAAGGTTCGGAGCAATAGTCCAAATAACAAGAGGGAACCTCTCGTAGCAGCAAAGGATGAGTCTCAAAGTTGGAAGATAATGATTGGAAGCCTAGCAAGACCCTACAAAATCTGTTTGCTCTAACAACATTGTTGCACAAGGGGGGATTTTACAAGGGTCCAATTAATTTCGTTCTTTCAGTCAATTGATTATGCATTTTAATGTTGTTCTTTTGTAGGTGTGTGTAACTAGTGTCATTTTTGTGCATGTAGAAGATTTGCACGAATAAAGCTAGGGTTTCTTGCAAGAAGTTACGCAACTAGGTTTTTCGTCAATATGCAAACAACCCCACCAGGCTGCTCAAGGAATTGCATCAACCTTAATGGTAGATGTATTAGCGGGCAAATGAATATTTAACATAGAAAATGAGCATTGCCACTCTGTTCATCTGCTTGTACAAATCACTATATCTATGCAACAACATTGGAAATAGGCATTATATTTTCCAACAACTTATTTATTCTCCTCACAAGTTATATGTTATTATAATGTAAATATTTCCCATCATAATTCGAGCAACCATGCTAAGATGTATTAGGCATGTAATAGTCATTGATAATGAGAGAATAGTGAGGAAGTTCAAGAGTCATGAGGGTATATGAAAGGTCACCCTCCCCACTCCTACAAGTATATACCCATGCCTCATTTGTAGGGGGAATTTAGAACTTGAGTTGGGAGTAGTAGTAGATAATTGATTTGTGCTTGAGTGCTAGAGGCACTCTGCTCTTTAAAGCTAGGAAGGTGAGCTGAAGTGAGGCTAGGGTTTCGTATTGGTAAATGGCATGAGCAACCCATGTTCCATTATTGAGCTTTGATGAATTTCAGTATATGTACTTGCTCTTGGAGTAGAAATAATAAGATGTTCTTTATTTCTGGAACTGATTCCCATGCTTATTCATATTTTCATTGCATTTGTATGTGTGATTTCATATATGCAATAAGTTATGAACCGGTTCATAGTTGTTGCATGTGTGTTTTCTTTCGAATTTGTGCTTAATTATTTCTCTCCATGTCAGTGATCTATTGTGAACTAATTTGCAATTAACCTCTGGCATGTTCATGTTCATGTATGTCTGATTGGGTTTTGGCTCACTAATCCTTCACATGGCATGCTTCTTCTTATTGTTTTTGTGACTTGCTTGTACCTCTTTATGTAGTTTGTCAATCTCGGGCTAACTTTGTTTCATTGTCTGGGAATTTCATTCTTTCCCTCACTCTGACACATTTTCATTTGACAACCAAGAGTGAAAACATTCATGGTGGAAGTTGGGCCGACATACTGGATGGGGATCCTATCCCAAACGATGTGAAGTCTGATTGGGACTCCACATCGGGGAGACCCCCTAGCTGTTGGAGGCATCCTGCACCGTCCACTGTTATGTAATATGAATTGCATTTAGTTATGGAATTGGACTATGGATCAATTTAATGAGTGGATTTGGGTATTTTATCATTTCCTACTAATTGTTCAAAATAATGTCTAAATGAAATGTTGGGTGGTGGAACATAGTCAGTTTTGGCCATTCTTATAGTTTTTATCCCCATGAAGCCTTGTTATTCTTCAACTAGAATACAATCATCGGGTCCCCATGAATCTTTGAAATTCTTCAATGAAATGCAAGTTTGAGGAATAAAACCCAACTAAATCATTGTAGTTATTGTTATGCATATATGCATAGATTTATTGGCTCTAAAGAAAAATAAGCATGTCCGTGAAATGTAAGCATTGTTTATTATTCCAATTTCATTATCCCCATTAATCTTTGACCTTCTTCAATGAAATGCAAGCTGTCCCAGGAATAAAATCTAACTCAATCATCATGGTTAGTGTTCTACCTATGTGTGTATATTTATTGGCTCTTGAACAAGGCAAGAAGATCGATGGTTATGCCACTAAAAATAAATTTGAATGTAATGTTGTTGTAGCCACTAGTTTTGTAGAAATAGAATGTAATCATTGTTGGGTGGGATAAAACTAGTTGTACCTTGTTGGGAACAAAATATATCATGCACTTATTTCATAGTGACTTCGTGAGGTTCCTCTAGTTTTCAATGTTGTGGACCCTGATAGGAACCAAATGCAAAATTTTGATACCATAAGAAAACATAATACATACAACATCAATTGCATCCATGGTTATTCCATTTACACACAATAAAACAAACATAAGGTTCTAGATTAGAGCATAGTCAAGGCGGGTTCAAGCTTTTAATTTCCAAGCACAATGAGAAATGAGAGAAAATTAAGACAAACATCAATGCATAATGGTAAGGATGTTGTCAACTAGGATCCTTTTTTTTCTTTTACAAGATCGGATAGTGGATATATTACCAAAAGTTGTGGTGGAGCAAGCTCCTATTACAATCGATTGTAGCATAGAAAGAAACCAAGCAATGAGAAGGGAGCGCAATCCCTTCTCTTATGCATGATTTCAAAACTTCATATATTTTTATGACTATTCTTGAGTACTGCCTAACATATTGACCTACTAATAAAGAAAATTTACACAACATTGATTCTCTGATAATTTTTCATGGCTTGTAGACTGAATGCTCATGAGATGGTTGTTTCTTCTTATCATAGTTGACCAAGTTCTCTCCTTCATTGCTCATGGTGTTACTTTTGTAGTATGTCACTGCTTCCTCTAAGTGCTTGCATTTAGTTTTTAGTGCAATGATCTCTTCTTTCTGCATTTCCATGTTCCTTTCCTGGTAGCTATACTCCATTCTCATTTCAGATCTAATATCTTCCAGTGACTCTTGTAGTCGATGGATCATAAATTTGTTCGCTTTGCGTGCTAGGCATGCATCATTCCTTGTCACCTTTTCAATGGGGTTGAATTCCATTTGATTTGCTTTCTTATTCTTCCTCTTGTGCTGCTTGTTGTTCCTTGTGTTGCTTTGCTTCCTGTGTCTTGTTTTGCCTGAGATATTCCTTCTTCTGTTGTTACTACCTACCTGCCTTTTGTTCTGAACTTTACTGCTTGCTATAGCTTGGCGATCCTGAGTGTGACAGTCGGGAAGGAGGGGCATTGAGGGGGGAGAAGTTAAGAGGCGAAGATGACCGCTTGTGGGGGAGTGAGGTTGGAGGTTGGGGATTTGCACAACGTGATTGGATGGAAGTTTGGAGGAGAAGACGGGATGCAAGTTTTGTGGGCAGTGAAGAGTGAACGGGGAGGGATTTAGAGAAGGCAGAGGTGCATGGAGCAGAACAAGGGATATGAGGAGAGATTCATACAAACAACTTTGCTTTGGATTGGAGTTGTGGGAAATGTTGTGTTTCCAAGTGTATTTGTAGAGGTTGGAGGCTTCCCAATGCCTTTCACCAATGGGATGGATTGTTGCCTAGTTCTTGTGACCAAGATCGCAATCATCCTTGCTACCAACACTATTGCGATTTTTTGATATTCTATGATGTTTCCTCTGAATTCTCTTGACTTTTTGCTTATTATTGTAGAGATATGCTTTTTGCTGAGTTCTGGCTACTTTTTTTTAAATTTCTTTTAGGAATGCACATTGTTCCTTTTTATTGATAGAATTCATGCTTGTGATCTTTTGATGGAGCTTATGGGACAAAGTTGTGATATTCCTCTTTGTTTTCCCGAATGCTCCCTTCATTTCTTTTCACTACTTGATTAGTGAAATGGTCTGCCTATTGGTTGTGAGTTCATAAGACATGTCTGAATATCACATCTCCTGAGCCTTCTAAATTCTTCCTGATTCTCCCATATATCCTGTTCATGAACTCATTGCTTGGATTTTTGTGACGGGCCATTGCCTCTATTATTATGGCTGAGTCTCCTATTATAATGGGATCTTGTATCGCTCTTTTTTTTATTATTCTTGTTCTCATTAACAAGTTGTAGGCTTCAGCCTTATTATTTGAGACTTCTCCAAGTCCCCATTCATATGTAACATTTTCTTTCCCATCCGGATCAAGAATAATTCCCCCTGCCCCTGCCTTTCCAGGATTATGTTTTGAAGCCCCATCAAAGTAGAGACAATGTCTTCTTTGATTTTTTTTCCAAGTTGCGAGTTCCTCTTCATTCATTCTCATTTTCCAGCTATTTTCTGAAGTTGTCCTCCTTTGTCCTTTTTGTCCATTGTTATTTATTATGGCTTTGTTAAGCCAATATCTCTCTTCTTGTTGAAGAGTGTTGTAGTTTGTTGATGTTGTTCCTTTGACATTAAGGATTTCAGATGTTAAGAGAGGGTTTTCCTTATTCTAGGAGTTTGGTTTTTGAAAATGCACTTGTTTTTCGTCAACCAAATTTGCCAACAAAGAACTATTGGGATGCACTTTCAGATCCTTTGTATTGTGACTTTCCTCTTTGTTGTGTATGGATAGGACTTCTCCAAGGTTTGGAGAAAATCTGGCAGAGGCTTTTCAAAATTTATATTGATTTCAAGAGGGCTTATGAGCTGTTGCCAGCACTCTTTGGTGAAGATGCAGTCTTGAAATAAATGATGAATGGTTTCTTCAGCCTGCAAACACATTGGGCATCGTGATGGGCCTTGGAAGCCTTTCTTTTTTAAGTTTTCACTAGTCAAGATCTTCCATTTTAAGAGAGTCCATATAAACATTTTGATCTTAGGCAAACTTTCTGATTTCCAAATTGTCTGCCATAAACCCTAGTCTTGTTGATTTGGTTGTTCTTGTAGGATTTTGTATCCAGTCTTGACTGTGTCTTCTCCACCACTTAGATCCCAGAGGAAGTCATCTTCTTCATCATAGTTTATGGGTGTTGGCCCTTTAAGAAGCTACCTTAATTTGCTCCATTGCACCTCCAGATTTGCAAGGATTGTTAAGATTTACCAATCTTTCCATTCTCTTTGATTCCAAAGAGAGATTGAGTGAAGGGTATTTAGACCTCTTCCTCTCATCCATTTTTGAATGCCTTCAATTTCTAGGAGAGTTCTTAGAGGTTCTTTTCCCATAATTCTATCCTCCCAAATCGATATTGTTTTTCCATTGCCTGGAATTTTAGAGATATAGTTTCTCATTAAAGGAATTGTCTTTTTTACTAGCTTCTAGGCTTCAGTACATTGTCTTGATGGGATATTTCCATTAAGCAGTCTTTCCCTAGAGCTTTCCATGTATTTTGAGATGAGTGTTTTTTCCCACCAACTCTCTTTTCTTGTGATTAGTCTCCATATTATTTTCATTCCCAGGGTTGCATTCATGAGCTCAGGTAGTCGGATTGATAAGCCTCCTTGCTCATATGGTAATACAACTTGCTCCCACCTGACCAAACTGAATTTTTTGTTTTCTTGCTTCCCTCCTTGCCATGAAAAGCTTCTTAAGATTAACTCCATTTGTTTGTGGGCACTTTCTAGGGCCAAGATTATGGCATATTGGTAGATAGGTAGTGCTTCTAGGAGTGCTTTAATTAATATTACCCTTCCTGCCGTATTTAGCCACATCATTCTCCAACTTTGGATTTTGTTTTTCATTTTTTCAGTCTGTTTGGTCCATATTTCTGCCTTCATGTTCTCTTTTGAGATGGGGAGTCCCAAGTAAAAGAAGTGAGTCCATTTTTCCTATATGGGGATTTCTAGGATTTGTGAAATCCTTTCCATGATTCTGGGAGGGTTAATCCATCCATATATTCTGCATTTTGTGTTATTTAAGAGCCCACCTAAAACCTGTAGGAAATCATCCAATATTCTTTTGAACCTTTTTGCAATTATTGTTGGTGCCCCTCCCAACAACAGAATGTCATCAGCAAAAAGAGAGTGGTTTATTGTCTTTACTCCTCTTGCTATTCTGAGCTCGGTGATGTTTCTTTCTTTTCTTTGTTTTTCCAAGGCTCTGCTTAAAGTTTCCGCCATTATAATATATAGGAAGGGAGAGAGAGGGAATCCTTATCTGAGGCCTCTTGTGCTTTAAAAGAATTCGTTGGGCCTTCCATTTATAAGAGGAGCAATCCAAGGAGTGGTGGTGCAAGCCTGGATGACTTCTATTATTTCTCTTAGAAATCCAAGTTTCTTGAGGACTGCCATTAGATATGGGAGGCTGACCCTGTCAAATGCATTTGCCATATCCAGTTTGATTATTATTCCTTTTTCTTTTCTTTGCATACTGGAATATACAGCTTCCTGTACAATAATTACATTATCTATGATTTGCCTGTTGGGCACAAATCCTCCTTGATTTTCAGATATGATTGTTGGGAGAACTTCCTTCATTCTATTTGCAATTATTTTTGTGATGATATTATAGGAGGAATTACAAGGGAAATGGGGCGAAATCTATTGAAGGTGGAGGGGTTGGATTCTTTTGGGACTAAAGCAAGATAGGAGGATTTTGTATTGCTTCCTATTTTTTTTTTTGAAGACATTCTTCACCATTCTTAAGAAGTCATTTCTTATTGTATTCCAATGGAATCTATAGAATGCTATTGTAAAACCATCTGGCTCTGGGGCTCTGTCTGGATGTAGGCTCCATATGGCCGCCACTACCTCTTCTTCTGTCATCTCTTTGCACATTTTTGAGTTTTGATCTTTATTTATTTTTTTTTTTTTGTATGTTGTAGGAAGTTTTCATACTCAATCGTTTCTTCTTTGGCTGAAAGTAAATTTTTAAAGTGCTTGTGGGCTGATTTTTTTAGTTCCTCTTCACCTTTGACCTCTTGACCATCAGCTTGTATTTTTTCTATCTGATTTCTTGCTATTCTTATCTTCATAGTATTGTGGAAGAAGGAGGTGTTTTTATCCCCTGCCTTGAGCCACAAGCTTCTAGATTTCAGTCTGGCCTCTTCTTCCTCTTTCCTATTTTCCCTGTATATTTCCCATAATATCTCCTTCTCTCTTAGATAATCATGTTTGTCTTCTTCTTTGCTTTATTTTTCAATTTGTATGTTGTCCATTTCCTGTTGCAGCTCTTTTTTCCTTTCTTTTTTTTTTATTTCGTTTGCTCTTGCCCATTCCTTTATCTTGGCTCTTAATTTTTTTAATTTTGTTTCCCAAATATATTGGGGTGATTGTGCTACTCTTGGTTCCCATGCTTCCTTGATTAGTTCATTGAATTCTGTATTGTTGTCCCATATTGGGTTGTATCTAAATGGAAGTGGTCCTTGAGTTTCCATTTTTCCCATCATTATTACCATCGGCTTATGATCAGATGTTGTGTTATGTAAAACTTTAGATTTAATAGAGTTGTGCACTGTTGCTATGCTTTCTTGAATCGGAATTATATCCAACCTTTCTTTAATGTTGTTTTTGCCCACTCTTTTGTTGCTTCAAGTATATTTTCCGTTGTTCGGGGGAATGTCTATTAAGTTGTGTTGTTCCATTATCTCTTCCAAAGCATCCCTAGATGGGTCTGTGTGATATATCCCTCCAAACTTTTCTTCTATACTTCTTACCAAATTTAAATCCCCTCCGAGAATTGTTTTCCCAGTTTGTATTTCTTTTAGTGCTTCCTTTATGGTGTCCCAGCATTGCTCTTTTTCCTTGTAGTGGTTGGGGGCATATATGTTTATGACATTGTACTTCTCTTTTGTGCTTATTTGCTTTAGGTATGTTTGTATCCAGTGCTGATATTTTTTTTGTTGTATCAATTCCCAATACCCTTTCTTCCATATTGTATAGATTCCTCCTGACGCTCCTATTGCCTGTATTGCTTCCCCTTCACAATTTTTGAATTTTTTTTTAATATTTTCTATTTCATGGCTATTTGTTTTGGTCTCCTGAATCATAAGAATGTCTGGATTTTCTTTTGCCAAAATGTCTCTTGTGGCATTTACTTTAAAGGGTGATCCCATTCCTCGGTAATTCCAGAAGACCACTATCATTATTTGCTTGTTGGGTGGTGTAAGGGACCTTTCCCTCTTTGTTGGCTTTTATCATTGTTTCCTGAGCTTCTTCCCAGGAAGGATTCCATTGGTTGTTGCGTTCCTAATGCCATTTCCTTTGTTGTCGCTTCATCCCTCAGTTCTTTGTTTGGCTTTCTTCCTACTTTTTTTTATGTTCTACATTTTGAAGTTTTTCCTTTGACTGATTTCTTGTTAGAATTCTATCTACTGAGGGAGGGGGGGGGAGATTGAGTGTTTGAGATCGGAGGGGATGCTGGGGGGTTGAGAGTATAGGGGGGATCTGGATCTGGATCTGTGTCTAGGGGATGGGGGGGTTAGGTGTCCAGTGGCCCAAAAGGATTTAGGCTAATGAGAGGATTGTTGTCTGCTTTTGATGATAGAGGGAGGAGGTCAGAAGATGCAAGGGGCTGCGAAGAAGGATGGGTGGGTTGTTTCTAGGTTGTCTTCTTTCTTTTAGCCTCTTCCCATTTGTTTTCCAGATCTTCAACCTTTTCATTTTCATTTTCTTTTTTTGTAAATCTATTAGCAAAATGACCATATTCATGACATACCTTGCATTTGAAGGGGATTTGTTCATAATCCAATTGTTGAATATGCGTCCACTAATCCACTTTGATTTTGATCGCTTCTAGAAGCCCTTTCCCTAGATCCACTTCTACACAGATTCTAGCGCATGCATGCATATTTTCCTTTGGCTCGCACTTGTCTATGTATTTCCCGACTGCATTTCCAATAGCTTTAACTGAATCATCTCCCCAACAGTGGAGGGGAAGGTGTGGCAACCTAACCCAGATTGGGACGGTGCTGGGTACATCCATTTCTGGATCAAAGTCTGGTGTCCATTTGTTTAGGTACAGTCCCCTTGTATCCATGAAGTATGGGCCATTCCTAAATATCAGATCGCGATCCTTCTTGGTTTCAAAGTGGAAGGTGTAGTACCATCTTCCACAGAACTAGATTGAAATTTTCCCATTTATTAACTCAGACCAGTTCCTTTCTACCCATTTTTGAATGGTCTTGGGTGAGGGCCATAACCCAGTAAACTGACCAACTAATCCACACTCTGCCAGGGACAGAGTTGCTTTATGGGGGAGAGTGGGGGGGGGGGAAGGGCGGAGATTTTAGGGATTTCTTCCAATCTTTTAACAAACTTAGCTACTGACGGTCGATTCTTTGTTGGACCCATTGCATAAATGAGAGAGGCAAATTATTTTGTTGTTCCTTCATTTTCTTGTTGGTGATCAGAGAGAGGATCTCCGTCCTCTATAGAATCCATCTTGCCAAAACCTCAGCAACAGGAGGCCGCTGAGGGACAGCTGCATGCTACATTCTCTGGCTAAGGCTGCACAAATCCGTTAGCAGCAACAGCAACGCGTGATTTGCTTCATGGAAACCAAGAAAGTGTTATGAATTGAAGATAAATTAAGAATCATCCTGAATCACAATTTTAGTTGGAGCATTAGGCATGGGTTTTCAACTAGGATCCTTTTGATAAGTGAGAAAGTCTTACAAATTTGCAATCCAAATGAAAAGAGAAAAATTGATCTTAAACAAGTAGATTAAAGTTGATTTGTGACTTAAATTATGGTTTAATTATGACATCAAAGTGAATGCAAGAAGAGGTTTTGTCAATAACATAAAACCACCCACAATTTGAGGTTAAATCACAGTATATAAGGAAATAATTTTCAAATACCTTTAAATTTCCCTTACATTTTGATTAAAGTCTATGTTTAGTATTATCCATTATTTATGTATACTAGGCCAGTAATGTGTCTATGATATGGATTGGATCCTTATATATTTTGTAATCCATCTTGATGCCTTTAGAGTGGAAAAAGTAGAGGAATTATCTCACGAGACCATTTTTATTGATGGGTCCTAGTTTGGCGAATAAGAGTGTGAAACCTTCTAGAAGCAATTTAAGGCATCAAATGGTGTTTTTTGGGGGTAAAAGTTTAATGCTTAATAGTGCACCCCCTGGCACTATTCTACACACATATACCTTTCCAACGACACAAGAATTGAATTAATCGAAGTCCATATGCAAAAGGTATGCTACCCGAAAGTTGACCTTCCTGATTTGACCACCATGATTCAAGAGGATGGCATGTCAGCCCCCATTATTCATGAAAAATGGGCTAGCGGTATGATCATGATGAAGTATACTCTAGAAGATTTGATATTGTAACTATAGACAGGAGTTGAAGGAGTCAAAGTTAACTACTAGTAGGTTATAGGGATGTGTTATAACTAGGCCACTAGGAGGAAAAGGGGTTCAATTCTATTCAAGTGAATTATGTTTCATACATGAGAAGAGTAGGTGAGAGTGGATAGAGAGAGAAAATAGAGAGGGTTTATATATTGTAGTAGTAGCCCATGGGTCATACGTCTCACTCCCTTATACTTGCAACCATTTCCATTCAGAGAAAGAGAGAGCAGAGCAGACTCACCTTCCAATTGCGATTTCCCCTAGAAGGGTTTCTCAGGTCATATCTTGTGTTATTGTGGTTTGTGAATGGTTCTTTTATTTAATTTTATATTTTATGCATAATATAATTTGCATGCATACACAATAAATAGTAATTAACAAATCTAGAAATCTAAGGAGAAAATAACCCTCATAGTGTAGATTTCATATATTATAATATATTTTATTAGATATGTTCTAAAAAATGTCCAATGGAATATCCACGAAATTTTACAGATCATTCTTGATTGAAATGTCTTACATATTCTACCGTAGGGTTTTTTGAAAAAACATACTATCTTGAATATGCCCAAACTTTTCTTATGCTATTGAGAGCGCCTACACATGGATGTGTCAAAGCTTATAGTAGAAATCAATAGTCATATATCATCTATAATTATTTTATTAGCCATGGTTTTATAAGATATTCACTCAAAGATGTGCTGAGGCCTCAATATCTCCCCTTAATTATTCTCCAAAATAAAGGGGCCTCCATATAAATTTTGGAAATATCGACTTGGTTTTCATTTGGTTTCCTATGTTGAGCGATTCTTTTCTTTTTCCTTTTTGCCTAATTTGTCATTTTTTACATTCCCATCATCTTTGTCTCTTCAAGAGATTTCCAATGATATAAAAGTTGCCTCATTTCGACTCTCAGATCAAAAAATTATGGCCTTTTGAGGGTTTGTGTATTGTTTTTATGAGGTGGCATGATGACACAGGGCAACATGCATGGCATGCTGATGTAGTAGTGTTGACTGTGTATAACTTACATAGAAAAAAATTATAGGTGGTGTTTCCATGTCACCACCATGTGTCATTACATCCTGGCCACATCAGAATCCAAGCATGCTTTTCCATGCACCATGTCGCACCTCCATGTAGCCAACACATTAGTATCATTTTCCACGTCACTGCCACATGGCACCTCTACAAGGATGCCATGTCAACACTGATACCACATCAACATAGTGGGCCATGTCATATTGAGTTCTCGCCATTGTTCATTTTTGTTTCGTGGCATGATCATATTTGGCGCAGTGGCGCAAATTAAACAAGGTATAGCACCACCTTACCACACTTAAACTATGGTTTGTTAGCATTGAATTCAATTTTAACTCGATTTTATTGCCATGAGATTCTTAGTGCTATCAAAATGGGTTTCTAAGTCTTTGGTGAGATCTAAGAAGGGAGTGAAGGGCTTCAAGCATGATTGAGTTAACGATATTTATTGCCAGTATCATCTATCTTACCATAATTTATTGGAACTTCGTTAATTGTTTTTTATTTCCATTTGGTTGGAGCTATGACAGGAGGGAAGTACATATGGATTTATTATTTATTTTATTTAAACTCCATCTAAGCATACACCTAATTTACACCTCACCTCCACATGGACTCAACTACATCACACTCAATATCACATTCCACGTGGGATCCACTTTGGTTAATCATAGTTTAGTGCCACCATAATAGTCCTTAACTAAGTTTATAGCACCAGAGTTTATTGCCGACACCAAATTCCTTTCGTCCAAGGTTCGGTGATGGCATAGTTTTATTAGTCCCTGCCATCTGGCAATGGCCAGGGACTATAGTAATCGATTTGCGATGTTATTCCATTAATTTACCTATTCGTTATTAGTCCCTGCCACTTATAAACCAAAGTTTTCAGAGGCATATAGTTTTACCATCTTATTGGCCTCTTCCCGAGGCAGAGAGGCAAAAATCATATGTTATGTGTACTTATTTCGGAAATCTGAAACTAATGAAAACATAATGGAAACTAATGCTAGCATTAGTTTCATAGTTTAACAGATATTAAATGCTAAATGCTATAATGGTAAGCAAGTTCCCATGTTCTAGTTGCAATGGTGCATTGAAGTTGCCATGTGGTGGCCATGGGGTGCAACAGCTGCCAACTTTTGCACAGCCAGCGGACAGGGGGTGGTGCATGTTGTTATCAGTTGTAGAGCATAGCGGTGGTGATGCATGAAGGGGAAGTTTGAAAATTCAATAACAAGACCGCTTCCCACATGCTGGAAGTTGATGGCTAGCCGCTTTCGCCATGCCTGGAAGTGGAAGTTGATTTTCTATTGCAGGCTTCAGCTCCCCTATCTTTGTTGGGGCTTTTTGTTGCTGAGGCATTCTTTTATTACTGGAGACAATGCCCACTTTCACCATGCCTGGAAGTGGAAGTTGATTTTCTGTTGCAGGCTTCAGCTCCCCTATCTTTGTTGGGTCTTTTTGTTAAAGAGGCATTCTTTTCTTACTGGAGGCATTGTTGGAGGCATTAGAGGAATTGTTGGAGGCATTGAGTTATCGCATTCAAGGTATGACTATCTGTTTTATATATAAAGGGTAAGGTTATAAGCGGAGGCATATCTCCCCATATCAACTGTAAATAAGAGCTGACAGAATAAGAGCAAGACAAACTTTAACATTAATGATTCATGAGGAGTAATACTTGTCTTCATGCAACATTTTTCAGCTTTCCATCTTCTTTCTATTTTCCTTTCCCTACAGGAGGCAAGCTACTTCTGTCTATTTTCCTTTCTGTCTATTTTCCTTTCGCTGCATCTGCCATGCCTGGAAGTTGATTTCATGTTGCAAGCTTAAGCTCCCCTATCTTTTTTGGGGCTGGAAGTTGATTTTCTATTGCGGGTTTCAGCTCCCCTATCTTTGTTGGGGATTTTTGTTGCAGAGGCATTCTTTTCTTTTCTTACTAGAGGCATCACTGGAGGCATCGAGTTATCACAATCAAGGTATGCTTATGTGTTTTATATAGAAAGGGTAAGGTCATAAGCTGAGGCATATCTCCCCATCTCAACTATAAATAAGAGTAAATAGAGTAAGAGCAAGACAAACGTTAATATTAATGATTTATGAAGAGTAATACATGTCTTCATGCAACATTTTCCAGCTTGCCAGCTTCTCTTTATTTTCCTTTTCCTATAGAAGGTAAGCTACTTCTGTCTATTTTCCTTTCGCTACAGCAAGCATTAGCTTCAGTTCCTCCAAAGCCTGAAGAAAATTGTTTCTTCGGAAGGCACTTGTTAATAGAATAACTGTTGTTTTAATGCCTGCAATAAGGGGCATCATAGCAAATTGGTAAAGTAGATCTGAAGTAGTGCACTCCCTCTACCCAGTTAGCAGGCATTTACCCAATCAACGGACATCAAAAAAATGGTTAAGAATTCCCCCTCTTGTGTTGTATCTAAGGCACATAACAGCGTTGTAAAATGTGCCCACGCTGCTGGTTATAACTCCTATCACAAACATGCCCCATCTCCCGGTGTAGATATTGTCCTTGGTCTTCAAAAAAGTACCTCATATGTTGTTATACCTCTTCAAACAACACGCAAATACCATATAAATTGGCTAAAGAACTGCACCTACTAGCTACCTTTGCTTCTGCCCCTGTATCTATAACCTCGTCTACCTTTGCTTCTGCCCCCTATCTGTAACCTCTGCGGCAAGTCACCTCAAAACTTTTTTTTTTTATTTTTGCAGAAGCTAGGAGCCATCAAGGCCTCACCCACCTCACCTAATACAGGGAATGGAAGAACAATTAATTGATGGTCTACCCTTGCTACATCTTGAACTACTCGCTTTGATTCTGCACCTTAAAAGATGCACTTGAAAACATAGCTCTAGAGCTACTGCTGTTGAACTATTTGGTATACCACTGGTACTGGATGAGATGGCGGTTTTTGGTTGAAGGTCTTCATATGGACCACGAGAAGAAGAACTGAGCAGAAGAACTAAAACTAGAACTGGTTGGTTCAACGTCTTCATATGGACCACGAGCAGAAGAACTGAAGCAAGAACTGGTTAGCTAATAGCCAAGCTAACCTTTGTTCCATCGCCTACTACCGAGATTATTTCTTTATGCCAGAATAAAGCATTTGGTATGCATACAGGCATGTTGGCATTTATCATAATAAGGCATTTGGTATGCATGTAGGCATGTTGGCGTTTATGGTAATAAGGAATTTGGTATGCATGCAGGTTGGCGTTCAACATGAGAGATACGTGGATGTGCTTTTCATGAAAAACAATCATGTGGGTGCCGCTACGCTAGTGTGGATATAATTGGTTGTCTTCGCTCTAGTTTAGCTCCTGTCCTCGGAGAGCTGAATGAATTAGGTTCTTTGACTTTGTACCATGCCTATAACTAACAATTTATCATCGACACAAGCTTGCGTTACTACAAGGTTGTGTCCAAGCCACTTAAGAACGTCCACCATGTTCCTGAGTTTGTAAATGCCATCTCAGGAATGAAATTGACTATACTCATATGCGGCTCACTCAATGCAGGCAATATTGAGCTTGAAGCAACACTGAGCCGTCAGCCATTGGGTGCAAATAATAGTACGTCACACCTTTAAAAAGGGCCTCAACACCCCTATGCCTTGCCCTAGAATCACTAATGGCACTGAGTCCTAGTGGGATATCATTAATGAGGGACTCTCCCCCAGCTACATAGTTAAGTGACAATGGGTTGGGTGACCGGGTTAGCCAAACAGGGCTTTGTGCCTTAGCTGGTGTTCCTTCTAAGCTTAGGTCCAGAGGTCGTGGAGGAAGAGTGTGTGTAAGTGGGTTTTGATCCTTTTTCTATACCCACCCTATGCTCAATTTGGTAGGCCAAAGGGCTTTGTTCCTTTTTCTATACCCACCCTACGCTCGATTTGGTTGGCCTTTCTCTCCTTCTTGAAGTTTCGGTGAAGCGCTTTCACGCAAGGAACTTCAACCAACAAACTCCCTGCGGTGATAATACACCCTGCTCTGACTCATTCCCTCCTAATTGAGAGCTCGGCGATAAGCCTTCTCTCAAATAGAGATAGGAACAGACATGAATAAACATAAGTAATTTAGACTAGCTGTTGTGAACCACTGAATTCATCTTTTATCAATAATTTGGCACTTTGTAGCATTGCGTTCTTTAGAGCATTGGTGTTTGAGTTCTTGGAGATAAACAGCTTCGGTTTAAGTTATTCATGTAAACATGTTTTCTGAACTCAAATTGTTTTAACTTATTCTTTAGATTATTGGTGTTTGAGTTCTTGGATATAAACAACTTCTTAATAATTATTTATTCATGCAAAGATGTTTTTATTATTAGGATAAATTTATATATAGTCGACCTTCCTTCCGCATTTCAAGTGTCTATTTAATTGCATGTCAATATTTCATTGGATACTTGTTTTGAACAAATCTTAGTGAAACAAACTCCCTTCCTTCATGATGGCACTCTAAATTTTGTAAATAAACATTGGTTAATGGTTTCCTTAATACTATTTTTAGGTTTAATAAGAAAGTATAAGGTGATCATGAACATCTAAGACTTGTGAAGATGATTAGGAATTTCAATTTTAATCGATAGTTATGTCAAGTCCCGATGATCTTCTTAAGTCTTTAGAAATAAATTACAATATTCTTCCATGTGTTTCATGCTCATCTTTTGATCTCTCGCATTTTACATATCAATATAGGATAGATATCTAGTGAGAAGAGTCTTATAGTATGAAGTTTCTTGTAAATAAGAGTCTTCTTCTCCTGTATATTCTTGATATGGATGTAAATAGTTCAAGTTTTTCATGTTGTTTAATATTACTTACATATGTTACTAATTTTCGATGCACATATTCTTACAGGGTTAAAGTAGCATGAATGGCTCCACTAGAAGTTTGATTTTACTTAGTTCTAATCGTCAAAGTTAGATTAGACTAAGTTTAGGAGTAATTTAGTTTTGTTTGTTTATTTTACACATTGGAACAATGTAGTTATGAAGACATTCATGTTGGAAATGAGTTGTCTTCAGGGAAGAAACTATAATTTTTCCTTCTAACCTTTATTTAACATCCTGCTCATATATATGTTAAGTCTTATCTTTAATTGCTAATTATTAAGACTTATTTAGTAAATGTTTATTGTTATCAGTTTGATTATGCAGCAAAGATATTTAAAAAGAGTTAAATTCTAATAAAACACTCATAACTATGATCCTAGCTTAAGGATTCATTTTGAAAGTCATTATATTGTTGAAAGTCATTGCATTGATTTCGTAAGATAAAAAAGAATTAATTAATAATCACCAAACATCATCTTAACATTAAAAAAACACACACACACACACACAAATTCGGCATTAGTAATGTACATTTTCATTTTATGTTACTACTTTTTGTTATTTAAAAGTCTTGTTTAGTTGGAGTCATGTTTAATTCATAGCCTATTGTTTTTAACTTTTTCACTTTTCTTTTATTTTATTTTGAGATTGTGGTGTGTTTTCCTTTCCTTTTGGTTTTAAATTTTGATTTCTTGATGTTTCCAAAGTTTATATGTTGGAATATATTTTCAAGGCAACATTAATTTATGGCCTAGGGAATCTTTACTCTGCCACTATAATGGGGTTTCATTTATCTAAAACCAATATTTATTACATTTCACTCTCCTACAGTGGCCAATTACTTTGAAGGACCACTAGGATATGTTTCAAACATTATAGTTCTCTTTCATAGAGGAAAGAGTCTACTCTATATTTTTTCTTTGAATCCCACCCTTATCCCAATACATTAAAATAAGTATTGTACATTGGTAGATTTAGGGAGCGCTAATGAAGTCAAATATATTAAGTAATACATATAATTCCTTCAAATAAAACCACCTCTTGTACCACCTAGCTCTCTTCACCCAGTTTCCAAAATGCAATTCTTAACCAATTAAATCTAAAGGGTGGAAACACAAGCAAGTTGAAAGAACTATAAGTGTGGGAAGTACGAGTAAACTCATTGGGGCTATAGACACTCACTAGTAATGGGGCCATGCTTGTATGGTACTGAGAAATATTCATCGGGGCTATGGATATTTGTGGGTAGTGAAGCAACGTTGGGTAAAAGAGATAAACTTAACACCTAATAGATGTATTATAATCATAAAACTTCATAGTCATGCCTCTTATATCCAATAGTAGGAGGAAAATATAAAACAAACTTCCCTATTTTTGGACTCATTGCTTTAAGTTTGAGTTGATATCAAGTACTCCAATCTTTAGAGCATATATTATTTGACTAATCCTATGTGCGGCCGATAGAAAGTTTTGAAATGTTTGAGAATCTTATAAAACTTATTATTTGATTTTTAATAAATTTAAGCCTATTACATTAACATCAAAGATAACCACTTCATCCAAGTTTGTATCATTTATTGAGATCTCAACACTCCCCTTAATTATTCTCTAAAATAAAGGGTACCCCATATAAAATTTGAAAATATCGACTTGGTTTGCATTTGGTTTCCTATGTTGAGTGAGTTTTTGTTTTATATCATTTTCCTTTTTTTACATTCCCATCATCTTAATCTCTTCAAGAGATTTTTAGTGATATAGAGTTTGCTTCATTTTGACTCCCAGATCAAAAGATATGGCCTTTTGAATTTTTGTGTTGTTTCATTGTTTTGATGACATGTCATGATGACACATGGCAACATACATGGCATGCTCACATGGAAACAAAAATATAGGTGGAACTTCCACGCACCGCCACATTTCACTGCATTCTGGCATACACTGATATCATTTATCAATTATACACAGAAAATATCAACATGTAAATGCAATGAAAACAGTAAAGATCATAAAGAGACAGACATGCACAATAGAGACTATATTTTTACCTTAGGAAATCCAAACTTGGGACAAAACCCAACAAATTTTCTCAGGAGAAATTATTCTTCATCATGGTTTACAAATCAATAATTTGTCTAGAAATGATTTGGATTCTCTTTGCTACCATAATTAACCAAGATCTTTTACTTTTGTGATGTTAGTAGAATTGCATGTGAAAGAGTATGAAAAACCATATGTGAATACTTTAAAGAAAAGTAAATATATTGGCACCCATCAAATCAAAGAACACAAACAAGTTGATAATGGAGTTCACCCAGTGTGGGTTACGTCTCTGGTCCAATGCTACAAGATGATGATGAGCACATGATGTATTCTCTGTCACTACAAGGATGAACTCTCTTAACTAGAGTGGTGTGTCTCTCCACGAGACGTTCTCCTATAATAACTCTCACTCATATGGGCCCTCGTTTAGCATGAAAATATATTAAATTCTCACATGAAGTGGCATACAAGTATCCTCCAACAGAGCGGTAAACAAGGATCTCAACATCAAAATCATCATCTCAACAAATCAAAAGAAAAACATGGCATCATGGCATCATATACGTCCACTTCCGGGGACCGCATGAAAATTCATAGCTCTGGTGAAGAAATGAAATGCACCATTGAATTTGTGGTACGAAATTGTGTCAAATGACTGTAAACTCGATCCCTTTCTGACACCATCAATTTTGGGCACCCGAAAAACTCAAAGATTCCCCCCAAGATTCATTTTTGGAGATGGGCGAAAAATCTATTTCTAGAATGATGAATTTGACTTCACCACTACACTCCTTGTGAAAAAACTGAGTATTTTGAGTATAAAGTAGGCTTGGTTCTGAAACTATCAAAATTTAACCATTAGGAAATCTTTTAGATTCCTCATGACTCCACAAAGATTCGTCTCTGCAAGTTCAATGAAGATATGTTGCTCATATGAGGAAACCGATCTCACAATCGCACTCCTTGTGAAATTTTGATTAAAATGAGTATAAACTTTATATACTTCCAACTCTATCAAAACTCAGCCTCCAAGGGAATTTCAAAGATTCCTCAACATTATGCAAAAATGAATATTCTCAAAAAGATTTTGTCTCGAAAAATGTGTCATCAAGGTTATGTTGTTGTTGGGTTTTGCACTCCCTCCTCTCTCTTGCGCAAATGAATGATCGTGGTTTATATTGCTGGTTTCGGGCGGATTTCCCAAGGTGAGCCCTGTTAGGGATTTCGATAGGCAGATTTAATTAAAAACAAATGTGGTTGGGGTGGGCCAAGTTCCAAACCCCCCGCCGACTTGTTTTAACTTTTCGATTTATTTAAAATGTAAGTGATATTTTATTAGATCATTGGTCAGAGGACCGGCCCCCTAGCCGATGAGGGTACCGAGTCACCCGCGAGGTACCGAGTCACCCGCGGGCCCCGACCTACATTTTACTATTATATGATGTCGGGGGTTGGCAGGGATGGCATTCTGCCACCCCATAATAGTTTTTTTTTTTCTTTTTTTTCTTTTTTTTCTTTTTTTTCTTTTTTTGGCAGATTTTTTTGGGGTCACAAGCAATTTTAACTAGGTGACAATTTCACCACTTCCTATTGCCAAAATCTATCACCACAAAGTGATAAATTGTTTCCTCGTTAATTTCTGCCAAATTGAGCTTCTCCTCCAGATTTACCTAGCCTCCAAATTTAGTTGGCACTCTGCTAACTTTGGCCAATGGGGCTTAGTTGACCAAAACT
Source organism: Pinus taeda (assembly GCA_000404065.3). NCBI lineage: Eukaryota > Viridiplantae > Streptophyta > Pinopsida > Pinales > Pinaceae > Pinus > Pinus taeda. The sequence goes on from APFE031185406.1 coordinate 25,065, forward strand.
TTGACTAGCCATAACTTTCACATACGATGTCTGATTGAGGTGCCGTTTGCGTTGTTAGAAATCTTGAAATGAGCTTTTCAATATAAAACTAGTTTCATGACAACCTAAGAAATTTTATTTTTGAGCTTTTCCTGAGCCCCCTTTGATTTCTGAACTTCTTTGGAGCCACCTAGATCATTCCTCCCCACTAAGGAGTTTTTGGTTCTCCAAAAGCATGAACATGATCTGCAATTTATTGTACTCCCTTATTTGCACAACAAGTTCCTTAACAGGCCACACTTCCTTCTCCTTCACCTTTTTTCTTCGGAGCCATAAGTGATAAACCGACACATGCATCCCCTACAAAATTGTAGTACAATCCATAACTGCCTCCTCCCACATTTACCTGCTTTCACTGGCTTTCCCCAGGGTAAACATGAGCTCAGGGTTACTATGATATGACTTAACCTCCTATGTGACCTTAAGTAAATGGATTCGACAACTGAGACCTTACTGACTTCCCTCAGGTGCCACATGACCTCTAGGAGTAACCCAACCCCTCCAGGTGTCCAAACCCTAAGATAACTCACTTTTTCCCTAATCTTGAGCCCCAGTCGCTCCTTTGCCAAGGCCTCCATGTGACTATGGGTTCCCAAACACTTACATAGGCATGCATCAGTGTCACTTTGACCTTTTTCTACCAGTGTTGTGCCAATGGCTGAGAGAATTAAGGCTACTTTATAGGGTTGGGGCTAAGCCTCTGCCCAGAAATCCATGAAACTTACAGAACTCATAAAAGACATGAAGGCAATGCTTACAAACCAAAAATAGAACTAGGACTTCACCTGACCATCCCCAAACGGGACTGACATTTTTTCAAACACTTCGTAGATATGTAACCTACAGGTCATGAATGCAAATCTGAACAAAAGGGACTGAAAACTTAACTGAAGTTGAACAAGAAGAGTCTCTACCTTCTCATATTAGATGTCATATCATCAATTAGGTCTTGCATTCATTATTTATTTAGTTACAAGTAAAAACATGGGTAGAGTCATCGCTGATAACTGCCATATAATCATGCTTATAACCAACATATAACCAAATAAATAACAATAAGCCTAACAACCATTAAAGCCAAAAAATTACCAATACAATTTCTTACCAAAAGCAATTACCAATACAATTTCTTACCAAAAGCAAGAGAAACTTAGCTTTCATTAAACATAATAAAATACCAACCAGGTTCGGGACTCCCACGTTCCACCCGATCATATATTAGTTGAACCATATATTTCTTTCATCCAATCACCCTCACGCCATATTCCAAACATGAACATTGGATCTCATGGGATAACAAATCCAAAGGCAACCAAGGGAATCCAAATGTTAAACCACCTCCACCCTCTCCATACCGTGATCACACCTAAATCGATGTCGAGATCACAACACCGAACCAAGCTTGGATGACTCAGAATTTCTTCACCATCCTTGAGGAATTTTCATGTCTCTACCATAAGGATTTACCGTGTATCCCGCCATTATCGGTCAAGGGATTCCTAGTCCTTTGGGAATTTTCCTAAGACCACATTACCCCAGATTCCAAAACCATCCAGCAATCCAAAGCTCAAACCGAGAACAATCTCATCACACCATGGCTATACAGAAATGGAAAGGCTAGGCTAAAATTCCATTGTCAATCCTGGAAAATCCATGCCAATGACAGCAAAATAACCACATACCATGCATGTCAAAACCAGCTATAAAATCACACATGCAATTTCTTACCTATAAGTACTCCCGCTGAAGTTACTTTATCCTCTCCTTCCTTGTCCTTCATTTTTTTCCTTTCCTTTCCTTGCTTTTCCTTTCCTTTCCTTGTTTTTCCTTTCCTTTCCTTGTTTGCTTACTTTCTTTCTCCTCTTGGCGCTCTTCTCCTCTCTAAATCTAATTCCAAAACTGAACTGGAAGAAAGTACCAACTTATGCTCAGAAGCCTTTTTATTAATGAGGCCTCTATTTTCTTCAATTTTCCATTATTTTCCTTCATTTTCCTCCTCACATGCAACTTGCGACCTTTCACCCTCCTTTTCTCCTAATTTCTATTATTTTCGTAAATGCCAAATAATGTCTCTTTGCCTTTCCAAAACCTTATCCATTGCCTTTCTTAATTTCCCGTAGCCATAAAACACAAAAAGTGATGCCCACTAGGATATTTTACCCAATATTCAACTTGGAATAAGTGTCCCTTGCCTGTGGTCTTATTTTTCCTTTATTAACTTTTATTACATGAACTTTTAACCTGGGGTTCTGTTGAAGCTTCGAAAATCATTGCTTACAACATTGGGGGAAACCCACCCGATCCGAACCTTGGTTGGCAACTCCTTTTCCATTTGGTGTACTGGCTCTGACTGGGGGTAATGGCACCAATTTCCCAATATAAATTATGATAGTGCTGATGGGGTGATATATGATAGTTCAGCAGAATGTTTAAGCTAAAAGTAATATAATCCAAACTAATAATCACATGCATATATCCTAATTTAAACACTATCTAACTATGACTATACCGGGAATAAAATTGAAACATGCGATCTACAATAATGTCCTAAAGCAATTGGTAATAAAGATCATTCAATTGCAATAGGAAGCGAAATCATTTTAACAATAATCATTTCAGATAAATAGTTAGCCGAAACGATTGTGGTAGATATATCACATAAGAAATTATTCATATATTCAGCGTAAAATTTAGTTCATCACCATACAAAGTGTAATAATTCTAACCAAGCTTTAAACTTTCATACATAAACAATTTGAAGAAAAATTATTGCTTAATACATAAACAAAAGAAAATCACGAGATAAAAGTACCATTTGTAATAAGTTTTGCTCATATATTTCAGCAATATCGACCTACTTCCAATCAATCCAACACCATCTAAGAGTACAAAATTGCAATTTCAGTAGAATATTCCAGATAAGATAAAAATAAATCATGTTCCATTCATCTCACCAAAACTTCCTTAAAGGGACAGAAGTGCATGTTTTGAAGATTGTTTATGATAAAATTTCTGGACCTCTCTCTAAATGCATGAGAGGGGTTTAAATACTAAAATATAAATCCTAATAATGGATTATTAAAAAAATAGTTGAGGTTTAAACGACCTTCCTCAAAGTGTGCAAAACAAAACAAAAATAGATATTTAGATACGGTGACTAACTCATTTGCATTCGATCTTTATGATTGCAGATGTCCGTCACGAGTTTGAGTTGTGTCGGTCGACTGATCATAGATTTCAACTGCCCAGTGAACACGGCGTCAGTCAGTGCTAGAACCATTTTCTGGGTGGAAGAGGTTAGGCATCACAGGGTCATCCACTGGTTGTAAGGTTTAACTAAATATTGTCAGTACGCTTCCCAGTTTAACTTGGTCATTTGCCTAATTGCTTCCTCTTTTTCTCCTATTGCCTACCTCCACTGTTGTTCGAGTTGTTTAACATTCGGAAGAAAACTTGGTACAGACTCTACCACCAGGTTTTCGTTTTGTATATATTCGTTGATGCTTTCAATAATGCAGTTTGTTGTTGCTGCTGTGATTGTTGTTGCCTTTTCTGCTTGCCTAATTCGAGAATCCCAGTCTGCAAATAGAATTTCTTTGCATGACTCCTCTAATATATGAAAATCGGCCTTCCTCCCATCCTCTAAATTCTTCCAGGTGATGAATTCAAAAACTCTTTTCAAGACTTCATCATATTCAAGACTCATGTCAACAACTTGACTCGTTAATTTGTCACTAGTCTCGCAATAAGGAGTCAACTACGAGACCTTCTAGCATAGAATTTCTTTTTGATGCATTAGTTGGGAGTTTAGGATGAGCGCTTCGATTATAAACTGATCAATATTTTGGTTTTCCTTATACTTATTTGTTAATGCTTGTATCTGCGCTTCCTTTTCTTCTAAACTAGCTTGATGTTTTATTTGCATCTGCTCGAATTCTTGCTAGATCTTGGCTATTTGCAATTTCGCTTGTTGGTTAGATTTTTCTTGCTCTAACTATTCTTCCAACATCATATTTTTATTTTCCTTTTCTCTGAGCAACATTTGTTCTTCTGTTGCTTTGTCAATAGTCGTTGAGCATAGGCTCCTGCAAACTAAGAAAGTCTAGTAAGGTTTTCAAATGGGTCGATGGGTGAGTCTTTCCAGATAATATCCATTGGTTCATTATCAGGAGTAGTAGCAGTTGTAGCATCCAACTTCCTCTTCTTCCTCTGCATTTTGACAACAAATGAGTGGGTTGAGCTATATAACACATATAAAGGACGAATCTTCTCAATTCTCAAAATAATTTCAGAGGTAGGAGTGGCAGGAATGTGCTCTACCTCTTGAGTACTTACAGTTTTCTCTATTGTAATTTCTTGAGTTGTTTTCTGTTGCGGAGTTTGTGGCTCAGGTGCTTGTTTCTGGAGCTTTGTATTAGAATGCTCCCATTCTTTCTCTAAACCAATCACCAGGGGTTTTGTTGACTGGGTGGAGGTGGAATGAATTTCAGCCTATTTTCTAGTTGAGGTTTGCTCAGCAGTCTTTTCTATAGATTGGGTTATATCCTTTTTTGTCTCCTTGCTATTGCTTCCCCCATTCAGTGATTGTTGCTATGATTTCTCTGACTCCCTGGTAGACTTCTCTTGGGACTCTGCTTGGGAATCATCTTTAGAATTTTCTCTGGAACTTCCTTCTAGGCTTATGCTGGGAGTTGGCTCCCTTATTGGTTCAATCAATAATTGGTCCAACGGGACCTTTAACAATCTCATTTATCTTTATTGATGAAAGGCTTCAAGCTCTTCTTGGTCAAAAAGTAGTGATGACATGTGCTTCACTTATGTGAATGTCTCTTTCTATAGGAAGATGTCATCAAATGCATCTTCCTCGTGACTAAATACCTTCACTTTTACCATGGTAGTGAAGTCTTTGGCAATGCCATTTGGGTCTTTGAATGCATGGCCCAGATTGTGCGGTGCAAATGCTCCACACTGTAATGGAAATGTATGCCAAATGGCCTTTTTCATTTCCTTTAATCCTTTGCTTAGCCCACCCTCACTAGCTGTTTGATAGGCTATCTCTCTAGCCATCAATTTGTCTGGAACATAGTATGGGAGGACATGAGGTGAGGTGATGCTCCCAAAAACCATGATATATGTGAATGTTTCCTCCCCAAACCATCTGGCCACTGGGAGGATATCTACCTCTACTTCCTTAGAAAATCTAGGGGCGTCTCGGTTGTAAACCTGTTTGTGGATAGGCAGCATGACCCCATGACAAATTTTGTAAAAATGTGGGTGAAACTGAGACTCCCACATGTCCTTATGATATATATGAATGGGAAGCGGATCTTTCACAGTCCACTTCGATCCCATCATAGGAAATTTTGAACCAAAACAAATTGCATCCATCACATAGGCACTCATAAAAATGGAGGGTAAACCCTCGTTGAGACACTCATTTTCCTCCTATAATCGACTATTTCCTTTGCTAAATTATTAGACAAAATTTGGGCCCAATTCATTATGGTTGCGTTTACGACTGCATCTATTAATTGCAGCCATTCTGGGGAAAATTTAGTGCTATCGGGCTTGCCAAACATCCTACATAGCATGGCTACTGCAAAAATATGGGGAGGAGAAATAGATGCAA